>JASAOB010002533.1:0-20113 GCA_030849825.1 Herpetomonas tarakana | reverse complement strand
GGAAAGCTGGTGGATCTCTCAAGGAAGAAGCAGAGGTGGGGAGGGAGGTGGTAATGGGTGGGGATACGATGATGCCCCCAGGTCACAGATACAGCACATCCCTTTCTTGATTTTATTGTCTCCCCCCTCCTCTCTACATTCTGTGTGTCTGTGTGTCGTTGGGCAGCCCTCTGTGAGACCAGAGCAGCAGCCAAACAAGACCCTTCATACCAAACGGCAACAGTCGGGGATGAAGGAATCGCTACGGCACCTCACCTCACCTCACCTCTCTCCCTCTCTCTCTTGTCCTTTATCAGTTGTCGTCTCCGCTCAGGATGCGATCAGCGCGGTGCCTTGCGCGTTTGGCGGAGTCAACGATGGGCTTGTAGCCAATGTCCACCACCTCGCCCTTCTCATTGCGAATGTACGTAAACTTCGCCGCCTGCGAGGCAATCTCCTCGTTCGAGTACTTGAAGAACATCAGGTAGGCCAGGTAGCCAATGAACGAGAACCACCCAACGAGCCACGCCGCCTTGAGACTGTTCCAGCGCCAGCCGTACTGCCAGCGCACGGGGAGTCGGGGGCGAAGCTGCTGGAACACATAGCCGCCAGCGCTCTTTGGGAGGTCCGGCATGCCGGGCCGGATGGACGAGCTCTTCGCCTTCTGTCCTCGCCGCTTGCGCCGCTCCACCTTGGGGCGTGTCCCGGCACCGCCGCTGGCGCCAAGCATGAGGCATGCTGTCGACCGTCGGAGCATTTTGGAATGTGTGTGTGTATGTGTGTGCGTACGCCGCACCTAGCGAGAGAAACTTGGCCCTGTGCACAGAACAGGACCAGGTGTGTGTGTGTGTGTGGGGGGGGGGGAGGAGACAAGGAGAGGTGGCCAATGTCGCTTTGCGTGTCCATGGGCGAGTGAGTGTGCGTGTGTGTGTGCATTTCTCATGCCGTGAGTCTACACACCAGATCCTCCTATGCCATCTCCTCGCGCGCTTCAGACGATCCATACGTGCGGTGCTGAAGTGTCACTCGAGAATCCTCTCTCTCTCTCTGCCCTTCTCTGTGTTTACAAGCGTGGGATAAGGTATCATTCATCTTATCGTTAATCGAAGGGGGAGGGGGGGGCGAGAGAGAGAGAGACCGCGACGAAACGCCCATGCAGTACTTCACACTATGTCCGTTTCTTCTAGCTGCCGCCTGACGCAGCAGCCTCCCTCAGCTCTTTGCTGATGCTCTCGTAGTGGGCCCTGTCGGCAGCGGACACGGAGGGCTTCACCTTGTTCATGCTAGCTTCGAAGTCGGCCGCCGTGATGGTTGGCAGGTCCGCGCACTGCGCCGTCTCGCCAGACATGTCCCGCTCCAGCTCATCGAGGTCGTCCACGGTGTGTTTCGCGTACACGCCCTTCAGCGCGGTCAGCGAGGCCTCGCGCATGAACGCGGCAACATCAGCGCCACTAAAGCCGTCCATGCGCTTGTCCTCAGCGAACGCCTCCACATCCACCGAGGGGTCCACCGGGTACTTGCGGGCGTGCGTCTGCAGGATCGAGCCGCGCTGCGTCGCCGAGGGAAGAGGCACGTAAAGGAGCTTGTCGAGGCGGCCGGGGCGGAGCATCGCCGGATCAATCATGTCAGGCCTGTTTGTGGCACCAATCACGTAGACGTCCTTGCGGCCCTCGACACCATCGAGCTCCGTGAGCAGCTGGTTCACCACGCGCTCGCTGCTGGGGTTGGCACGATCCGAGCCGCGTCGCGGAGCCAACGCGTCCAGTTCGTCGAAGAAAAGGACGCACGGGGCACTGGCGCGACCGCGGGCGAAGACCATGCGCACGCTGCGCTCGCTCTCGCCGACGAACTTGTTCAGCAGCTCGGGGCCCTTGATGGAGATGAAGTTAGCCCCGGACTGGTTTGAGATGGCCTTCGCAACAAGCGTCTTGCCGCAGCCCGGCGGGCCATAGAGCAGGACACCAACGGGGTGGTCCAGGCCGAAGCGGTGGTGCAGCTTCGGTGCGCGGATGGGCCGCAGGATGCTCGTCATCAGCTCGTCGCGCACGTCCTCGAGGGCACCGACGTCGTCCCACGTCACGTTGGGGATCGTCGTGAAGCCCTCCCGCATCGCCGACGGCTGTACGCGGCGCGTGGCCTCCTTCAGCTCGCTAAAGGTCACGCAGAAGCCAGCGAGGTCCTCGGGGGCCGGCGCCCTGTCCACCAGTTTGCTCGCCTCCGCCTTGGCCGCCAGCTCGGACGACTTCCGCCGAATGGCGAGCACGCACGCCTCCTTCACGAGCAGGTGCAGATCTGCGCCAACGAAGCCAGGGGTCATGTTCGCCAGCTCGAAGAAGTCCACGTCGGCTGCCAGGTTCAGTTTCTCACACACCACCTTGAGGATGCCCTGGCGCTCGTCGATGGAGGGGATGCCGAGGGCAATCTCGCGGTCAAAGCGGCCAGCGCGGCGCAGAGCCGTGTCCAGCACCTCTGGCCTGTTCGTGGCACCCATCACACAGACCACCTTGTTGTGCTTCCTCCACGCCTGCGACACCTGGTCCATGCAGGTGAGGAGCTGCCCAACGATGCGGCTCTCCATCGCGCGCTGGGCGTCCTCGCGACGGCCGGCAATGGTGTCAATCTCGTCAATGAAGACGATGCTGGGGGCAGCGGTGATGGCATCGAGGAAGAGGTTGCGCAACTTCGCCTCGCTATCCCCGCTGATACCGGACACTATCTCGGGGGCTGCGACGAAGAACAAGGGCACCTTGAGCGATCCCGCGATGGCGTGCACCAGCCTTGTCTTGCCAACGCCGGGTGGGCCGTGGAGCAGCACGCCACAATGGGGGTCGGCACCGAGCTGGGTGAAGAGGTAGGGCTGCTCGATGGGCAGCTGAATGAGCTCGCGAATGATGGGCAGCTCCTTGGCAAGGCCGCCCATGTCGGCCAGCGTGATGCTGGGAATGACTCCAAGTTGCACGCCATCGTCGTCCTTGCGTTGCTCAGGACCGCCCTCCTCGCCACCTCTGCTCCTTGGCTTCTTCCCGCTGTGGGGGGCCCGGTCGCTGCCGCCGCCGCCCTCCTCCCTTGCGCGCTTGGGGGGGTGGTGCCCCGGCGTGATATCCTCAACGTACGGGCGTCCGCCCCCGCCTCCGCCACGACGGTACGCGTTTGGTGTCTGACGGACCATGTTGCGGAGCTTGCCCTTCATCCTATCGCTCATGTCCGACATTCCCCCCAAACGTGGAGAGAGAGAAAAGGGGCTCCCAGAGAGACAGAGAGAGGGACAGAGAAAGAGAGGAAAGGGAGAGGAATGCTGCACACTTTCACGAGATGGGGGAGGAGGGGGAGAAGAGGAGAAGCGAGCAGAACATGATGGGCATCCTTGAGTACAACCCGGCATACATCGTTGTAGCCCGTCCCCTCTCCCTAACAGCAAGCGTCATGGATCTCTGGTGGTCCCTTGTCCCTTCTCTACAAGTGTCTCTCCCTCTCTCCCTGACTTCTCCCCTCCCACTCCCCCTTCATTTGGTCGTGCCCGCGTTGTTTTCGTTTGAGCTTACTGGCGAAGAGAAGGAGAGAGTGTAACTCTGTGAGTGCGAAGAAGCAAAAGAGAGAGAAACGGGTGAGAGATGTGGGCCGAGTTGTATGAAACGGCCCACGGCGGTGGGGTAGAATATATGTATGTACGTGCACGATAACTTGCGCTAAGGAAGGCCGCGCGGCCTACCGCCATTGGACGTCGGCAATCGTCTTGCCCTCCAGCAGCAGATCCCACAGCGGCGACATCTCACGCAGTCGCTCCACCGTGCGGCTGCACTCGTCGATCGTGAAGTCAATCTCCTTCTCCGTGTTGAACCGACTGATGCCGAAGCGGATCGACGTGTGGGCGTTCTCTGCATCAACGCCGAGCGCGCGCAGCACGTAGCTGGGCTCCAGTGAAGCGCTCGTGCAGGCGCTGCCGCTCGACACCGCCACGTGCTTCATCCCCATGAGCAGACTCTCCCCCTCGACACACGCAAAGCTCACGTTCAGACTGCCAGGCAGACGATGCTCGACGTCGCCGTTCAACGTGATGTGGGACAAGCGCGCGTTCAGGCCCTCCCACAAGCGACTGCACAGCTTCTGCGTGTGCACGCGGTCGCGGTCCATCTCCTTCTCGCAGATCTCGCAGGCCGCGCCAAGGCCCACCACGAGCGGCGTCGCCACAGTGCCGCTGCGAATGCCCCGCTCCTGGCCGCCACCGCTCACGGGCGAGCGCAGCCGCACGCGCGGGCGGCGACGCACATAGAGGGCCCCGCAGCCCTTTGGCCCGTACACCTTGTGCGCCGACATGGAGAGGAGGTCAATGTTGTCCTTCTCCACGTCAATCGGCACCTTGCCGAGGGCCTGCGCGGAGTCGGAGTGGAAGAGGACCTTGTGCTTGTGGCACAAGGCGCCGATCTCACGCACGGGCTGGATGACGCCAATCTCGTTGTTGGCGAACATGCACGACACGAGGCAGGTGGTGGGCTTGATGGCTGCCTCGAGCGCCTCCAGGTCCACGAGGCCGTTCTTCTTCACGCCAAGGTAGGTCACCTCGAAGCCCTCCATCTCCAGGTAGCGGCAGGAGTCCAGCACGCACTTGTGCTCCGTCTGCAGCGTGATAATGTGGTTCTTCTTTGCCTTTTGGTAGTTCGCCACCCCTTTGATGGCAATGTTGTTGCACTCCGTCGCGCCGCTGGTGAAGAAGATCTCCTTTGGGTTCGCGCCGATCAAGCTCGCCACTTGGCTCCGCGCCTTCTCCACCGCCTCCTCGGTTTGCCAGCCGTACGTGTGGGTGCGGCTGTGCGGGTTTCCGTACAGCTCCGTCATGTACGGCAGCATCGCATCCAGCACGCGCGGATCCAACGCTGACGTGGCCTGGGAATCCAGGTAGATGGGGCGTGTGGCTGGGTGCGCAGGGGGCTCGAGCGACGCGGGAGGAGATGCCTTCTTGGGTACCGGCGCAGTCGCCGATGTCGCCATCGACACCGCGGCAGCGGTGGCTGCTGCGGCACTCGGGCTGAAGAACAAGCACGAGGCACGAAGCATTGGCAGGAGTACGATCACAGGGAAGAAGAAATAGTAAGTATAGTAGGCGCAGTAAGCAAAGGGACCCAGCAACAACACAAAGAGGAGGGGAAGAGGAAAGGTGACACAGTAGACACACGAACAACAGTCTCTTCCTTGCCTTTTGTAGAAGTGGAGGAGGGACTAAGGCGGGGATGAAACACAAGGAGAGAGGAGAGCAAAGTGAACCCAGAGCAGGCCAGCAAACGACGAGAGCAATGAAGTCGGGGGCATCGGGGGGGGGGGGGGAGTAATGGTGCGCAGTATGCCATCTGCTGTTGTCGTTGTCTTTTTTTGTTTTTTTTTAAGGGGAGGGATGGAACCCATCGTGGCCCTGCATCTGATCATCCTCTCTCTCTCTCTCCCTCTCTCTCCCTCTCCCTCTCTTCGTTTGTGTCTGTGTGTTGTGGAGAGGTGAAGGGGTAGGAAAAAAGCTGACTGGCACTCCCAATGGAGAAGTGGGATAATGGAAACATCATACGGTCAACAAACGTGGCGCGCAGCGGTGGCTATGGGGGGCAGACGCCTTCACCGGCTACCACACAGTCTCAATACCAAAGTCAGCGGCTTCCTCGTCCGCCTCCTTGGCCGTGTCACTGGCCCCTGCGTCCTCGTCTGGCTCCTCCTTCGCCGCATCCGCCGGCTCCTTGCCGGACACCTTCTCGTAGAGATCGGTGCGGGGCAGCGTGGTGTACCACCCCGTAAAGCTGTCCGAGAGCGACATGGCTGCTGTCACGCTCCTGACGTTCGTCTTGAACGCAGCGGCCTTGGCGTTTGAGGAGAGAAGGTACTGGCTCTGGTTCCCTTCAGCGCTGGCGGACGATACACCAAAAAACGGGTTGCCACTGCCGCTGGTAAAGGCAGCGGCGGCGTCCCCGTCCTCTGCGCCAGCTCCCATCTCCGTCAGCCAGATGGCGCGTTCTGTGACGCGGAGGAAGTTGCGGAAGCTGATGGTGGGAGGATAGTCGGCCATGAGCCCCCACCTCCTCGCATCGGCAAGGCTGGTGACGTTGTAGTGCGCGAGCAGTTCCAGGAGCCCGGCGCGGTGGATCGCACGCACGCGGAGACGCACATCGGGTTCGGCCGCTGTCAAGGCGTCCTGTCGTGTGGATGTTAGAATAAGGAAGCGACGGTTGCGATTGTCGTGCAGTGCGCTGCCAGCATTCACCGTGATACCGCCACCACCCACCTCCGACGCCTCCCGTGCCGAGTCCTTGGTGCCCTGCAGCGAGCGGCTCACGCCCTTGGGGCGGTGTCGGTACTCGTAGAGCATGTTCCTCAGCGTTGCCTCGTACACAGGATGCCCGCTGAGGCTGTCGACGAGAATGTCAAAGTCGTCCAGGACGACGAGCCCGCTGTGCACACGCGAGGCTTCGCCGAGGGCGTCGCGCACCTGCTCCAGCTGCTCGCCGCGGTCTCGCAGCTCCGCTAGTCGTCGACAGGAGAGGAAGCGGACCGTGTCGAAGGTGTGCACGGTGGTGAGCTGCTTCGCGTGAAAGCTCTTTCCTGTGCCGGCGCCTCCTGCAATGCCGACAACGCCGGTGTAGACGAGACGGCTCCTGCTCACCTGGCGAACTAGCCTGGACACCGCGCGCGTGCGGTAGCTCATGGAGCCGTCGTAGTCTACTGCGCCGGTCAGCTCGCTATCCTGCTCGCTCAGGTAGGTGAGCGAGGAGGTCTCGTCCTTGGCGCTGCGAATGTCATCCATTGCCCGGTTGAGGTCGTCCGTCGTCACCTGGAACGCGACTGCGGTCGCATTCGCCTTGACATCTCCGCACGTCGGCATGTCAGCCATGCCCAACGGCACGTCACACCCAACTCCCCCTGTCGCTGCGGCATCCGCCTGCTCCTGGCGGAAGCGGAGGAGCGCGTAGCTCGTGGCGGAGCGGACGGTGCCTGCGATGTCCGACCCCGAGAAGCCGCCACTGCGCACCGCGAGGTCGTGGAGGGCTACGTCGTCGGCGAGAAAGCCCTCCTCCCGCAGCTTGGCGGTGTGGATAAAGAAGATCTCCTCCCGCGCGGGGACGTCGGGCGAGGGCACCTCGATCAGCACCTCGAAGCGGCCAGGACGCAACATGGCGGAGTCGATGGACTGCAAGCGGTTCGTCAGACCCACCACGAGAAGGTCGTTTCGGTTCTCGATGCCATCCATCAGTGACAGGAGAGTGTTCGTCACGCCATCGTACACCGCCTTGGCGGAGCTCTCGTCCTCCGAGTGGCCGCGACGGCGGAACAGAGACTCGAACTCGTCAATGACCAGGACATGCAGCTTCTTATGCTTTCCAGCGCAGCCGCCATCCCCGTCCTCCTCGTCACCGTCCAGGGCCCCGCCGCCGGCACCGCTGTCCTTGCCGTCCTTGCGATCCGTCTCCGCCTGCGAGCTGGTGCCAATGGGGTACCCGCCGAACGCATCGCGCAGGTTCTTCTCGGACTCACCCACAAACTTGGAGAGCACGTCGGCAGCGTTCACCACGGTCAGGCGGGTGTCGGGGCCGAGAAGCTTGAAGAGGCTGCGCGCGATGAGGGACTTGCCGTTCCCTGGCGGGCCGTACAGGATGACGCCGCGAACGTGCTGGATGTCAAGCATCTCGGTCAGATTGGCCAGCGACGGCAGTCGTGAGAGGAAGACACGACGGAAGAGCTCCCGCAGCTCCTTCTTCAGCCCGCCAATCCCAAGCTCGACCCACAGGTAGTCCTCCTCGTCCGGTTCCGGGACCGCCGAGCCGCCGTCTGTCTTCTCGGCGTCTGCCCGCGTCTTGGGCTTACTCGCGTAGAGCCTCTCCAAGGGGTGCGTGGAGATGTTGTACGCAAGGAAGCCCGGAGCGCTCGCGCCTCCCACGTTACCGCCCTCCTTGCGGACGAGCTGGGTGAGGTCCACCTGCACTGCGCGCCGATGCACCGCGAGATCCTCAAAGACCGTCATTCCACGCTCGCCGGCCGTCAACACACGCACCACAACATCAAACCAGACGGCGCCACCCGCAGCCTCCCACAACGCCAGCACCTTCTTCTTGTGCGCCTCCGCGTCGGGGTCACCCCCTTCCTCGACGTCCAGCGGATTCCGTAAGGTGCACGTGATAATCTGGGAAGGAAATACCTGGGACTGCTGGGCGTTCTCGCACGGCAGTCGCAAGTGAGGCACCGCCGCTGTTTGCCCTTCGTCGCTGCTGTCCAGGGTGGTTACTGGCAGGCTTTCGACGAGCTCGACGCGGAACTCTCCAAAGTGCTCGCCCGCCTCATCGGCGGGTGGTTGGGGGAAGTGGAGTCCGCGAAGGGAAAGGTCTACTGTGGGCACGCGCTTCGCCCCTGCAAAGCAGCCCGAGGTGGAGCGGGGAGGGCTGGAGTCCCTACACCCTCTGACAGCGAGGATCTCGGGCAATGAAAAGGCCTGTGCTGGGTAGCCGTGCAGCACGACAAGCCCGACAAGGATAGCAAGTGTCAGCAGACACGTGGCCAAGCGGACGTGTCCGTCGCGGGTGGTCATGAGACGAGGGTAGTTCAGTGATGAACGGAAGGGAGTGGAAAAGAGTGGGGGGGAGGGGGAAAATAGGAAGGCGTGAGCTCAAAACGAACAAGCCAACTACCAGTGAGGCTGCAAACAACTACGAGGCGATACAGGAAGGGTAGTATCCCTTGCCGTAGACAAAGGGAAGGGAGGGCGGAGAAAGAGAGAGACAGACGGAGTCCATGAGGACGAGCATTGCTTCCTCAGTCGGAGCGGGTGAAAAGATCGAACGCTGACCGTTGGCGGAGGGCCCGTGGTCTGAGGGTTGCAGCGCGGGGGGGGGGGGGGAGGGGGGAGGCGAGCTCCGCACCGCGCACGCCGCACTCATCTCCTCGCTCACTCACTCTCGCTCTTTGCGCACGGGATGTTTCATGAAAGAGAGAAAGGAGGAAACAGGTGGTACAAGTATGGCTAAGAACGAGTCTGGTGGTTGCGTGAATGAGGCGACAAATGGCCACGTACAGGAAAGAGAGGAAGGGTGAGCCAAGGAGGTTAGCAGGTAAACAGCAGCCGGGGAGGAGGGAAAAGAGGAAGTCCGTGCCGGCGGGTGAGCAAGACACAAAGGGAGGATACAATACTGTACAGGGAGAGAGGAGGTGAGGGGAGGGGAGGAGGGGAAGTGGCGCACTACTTGCTGCCGAGACGGTTGATGCGGGTCCACAGTTCGGCCGCCAGCGACGGATTCTTGAGCACCGTGACGGCAAATGTCGCGTACTTTTCGAGCGTTTCGCGGTGGGTGGGGTCAAGCTCGATGGACTTGTCAAAGACCTGCTGGGTCGACTCGACCAAGGAGCGGAGGCGTGGTGACATGGGTGTGAGAGAAGCACTCGTCTGGTGAGGCGGCACACCCTGCTTTGCGGCCGCGCGGTACCGCTGCTGGCCCTCGCCCTGCACCCGCACGCACTCCTCGAACAGGACGCTGCCCAGTTGGCGAGTCACCTCCACGTTGTTTGGCGCGAGCTTGTGGGCCTTGTAGAGCGTCTGCACGGCCTCCTCGAACCTATTGTGGCGGTTGGCGTAGAAGGTGCCGAGGTTCTGCAACGCCAGCGGGTTCTCCGGCTCGATGTCGACGGCGCGCTTGAAGAGCGCCTCAGCCTTGTCGAAGAGCTGGGTGCGAATGTCACGGTTTTGGTGCGCGACGGGGTTGTCGGCGCAGGACCACACGAACTGCGCGTAGAGCCCGAGCAGTTTGCTCTGTGGGTCCAGTGCCACGCCTCTCTGGAAGTGTGTCTCGGCGAGGTGCGGCGTGGGGATCATCACAGCGAGGTAGTTGGCGTAGTGCATGTGGGCCTGGGAGGACTGCGGCTCGCGCTCCAGCTGGCAACGGTACAGAGCCTCGCCGGCGGCCACCTGCTCCTGTCCGAACGCGTGAGAAAGGTAATTGACGTAGCACAGCGTGCGGCAGAAGTCGCCATCGGCAGCGCCGTACGCGCGCGCGTACAGCTTGCGTGCCAGCGCGTGGAAGTTATAGTCGCAGCAGAACTTTGCGTAGTTGACGAGGATGGCTGTGTGGAAGGGAAAACGCTTGAGGGCCTGCTTGTACAGCTGGTTGATCAGATGCGCTTTGTCGCCGTACTTGGTCTGGAGAAGAAAGCACGCCAGGCAGGCGGCCTCGTCCCCAGCGGTGGTGGAGACGCCCTGCAGCGTCAGCGCGTCAAGCGCACGCATGCGCTCTGAGAAGTTTGCCTCCGTTGTGCGAGAGTCCGCCGCGTGTTTGGGCACCAGCGCCGGGTCCACCCCGAGAGCAAGCACCAAGTGCTCGTGCACCTCCAGCCGCTGCGTCGCGGTGAGGAATGGCCAGGGCTGGCCACAGCCCAAGCGAGCCACGCGGCCATGCATCTCCGCCGCTGACTCGGGGTGCGCCTCGATAACGCGGGCCATGTGGGTGGCGCCTTTCGCGTAGTTCCCTGATTGCACAAAGTAGTCTGCTACCACCTCAGCGACCTCCAGCGGGGCTGGGCGGATGGCCGCAGCGCGGGTGTACAGCTTCTCCGCCTCCGCAGGATCCGTGGACAGCTTGAGCGTGGCGTAGTTCGCGAGCAGGATGGCCAGCTCGCGGTTGTACTCGCTGTGCCGTTCCGCCACCTCCGCTGGCAGCCCCTCCGCAGTATCATCCTGCGGTATGCGCGCCTCGTCGGCGAAGCGGACGGCGGCGGCGTAGAGTTCCTCCGCCTGCCTGATGTGCCCGTTCTGATGAAAGTAGAAGGCGCCGCGGCTCAGCACGACGAGACTGTCACGCTCCGAGGTGAGGAAGCTCATGGATAGCGTTCTTGGCTTGGCCGCAAGCACGCCTGTGTCCTTTGTGGTGGCGGTGGTGATGGTGGTGCTGTTGTGGTGGTCGTCGGCGTCTGCATCGTCGTTGTCTGCATCTGCGGTCCTGGGGTAGACTGACGCGCTGCGTCGCTGCTCGTCGTCGGTCTTGTCCGCGTTGTCGCTGACGCGGTGCGCCACGAGCAGCTGCGCTGCGCGAAGGAAGGTGTCGGCAATCGTCTTGATGTCCGCACGCATGTCGACGGCGTCGTACACCGTGAGCTTCTCCGACGCATCCAGCTTCTCCGCGTTGACGGCCCAATGCAGCACAACAGTGGGGTTGTGATCGCCCTCGACCTGGCGTACCGCATTCAGGAGGATGGAGCCCATGGTCTGGTTGCCGAGCGCGTAGCAGCACTTCACAAAGTAGTGCGCGACGGTCAGACGCGCGCTAACCTCCATGTCCTCTGCCGGCAAGAGCAGGAGGTAAAAGAGAACGCCGAGCATGGTCGTGTAGTCTGCTTTCATCTCCATCAGCGCGACGGAGCGGAGGCAGGCCGCAACCGCGTAGTCGCCAAGGACGGCCTCGATGGCGATGAGGCGATTCTGCGCGGCGATGGCGCTGTCCCAGTCCTGCACCCGCTCACAGCAGGCGACCATGTTGGTGAGGACGTAGTGTTCTCTCTCCATCGTCATGACGGAGAAGATGGGTGCCTCGGTGCGAATGGGTATCGCACGGCGCCGCCTGCCTTTGGCGGGAGAGGGAGAAGGGAAAGACGGAGTGGGAGTGGGGACCGTCGATGCTGCGACAGCGCCGTTCGTTGCGTGCTTCCCCGCTGACAGAATCGAGTCCAGCACGTGTTCGTAGTGCCAGACGGCGCGGCGCGGGTCGCCGACATAGACCTGATAACAGTAAGCCAGACTGGCCTCGACATCCACACTGGTGAGGCTAACGAAGCGCTGGCCCGGGCCAAGCTGGAGCGGCGCGCCACTCTCGACCACCAATAACGGCGAGGTAGTGTCCCGCAGAGCCTCGTCTGCGCTGCCACCGCTCGCGTCCCCCTCTTCCCCGCGTATGCCGTAGTGCTCGTTCGCCCGCAAAACCTCCATCGCGGTCGTGTACTTGAGGATCGCCTTGTCCACAAACGACACGGAGGATAGGGTGTCCGCGTATCGCTGCAGGATCCACGCGCTCAGTTCGCGCATGTCGGCGCGGTTCATCAAGTCCAAGCTGCCTTCGTAGAGGCCGAGCGCCGCTGCCTCGTTCTCACCGCGTACGTGAGCCTCGGCTGCGTCGACGAGAACGCTCGCGGCCCGGACAACGAACTGCTTTTGGGCGTGCGTCAGCTGTTTGCCGGGGCTGAGCGCCAGCTCCGCCTCCTCGAGGAACACCTCCGACGCGGCTTCCACGTAGACGAGCCCCGCCTCCAGTTGGCGGCTGAGCGCGTCAGTGTCGTTCAGGCTGGTGCCCTCGCCCGCGGCGATGGCGGGGTTCTCGCAAAGCATGCGGCCGAGCTCCAGCATTGCGTGTTGCGTGTCCTCCTCTTCGCGGCTGACCAAGTCATCCAGATAGGCCTCGTACAGCTCTCTGCTTTTCTGTAGCATCGCGGCCGCCGTCATGGATGGTGGCCGCAGCGCCGTCTTCGTTGCGACGCAGTGCGCACTGCCCAGTCGGTACAGGCGAGCCATGGTCAGCCGCAGCTGAGACAGCGCAGCGGGCGACGCGCCTTGGGATTGGAGTAGCAGCTCGTGGGCCTGCCCCTGCGAGAGCGCCTTGCGGAGCCGTGCGGTGTCCTGGAAGAATCCCTTGGCGTCCTCCTGGATGCACTGCCGAGAGAGCGGCAGGAAGGCGCTGGTGCCCGGCGACATTTGGGCAAGTGCCGCAGCCGCGTGGCCGGTCGCATCGCTCGATGTGAGGGGGAAGTCGCACGGGTTCTCGGCGAGCCCTTGCAGGGCGGCAATGTACTGCTCCGCTGCCTGCCAGTAGAGCCGCTCGCAGGAGAGGGCGTTGGCAAGGAGAACGCGCGTGTATAGCATCGAGGTCCCGCCGTAGCTACCCCCTACCTCAGTCGATCCCACTTCCTCCCCAGCGGCCGCGCTGCTGACCGCCTCTGCCGTCGCGATGGCCTCGCGAAGAAGCGAGATCGCGCGCTGTGGGTCGGAGTTTAGGAGACAGAACGTGCCGTAGTTGACCAGCAGACGAGCGTACAGGAGAAGGAGGCGCTCGCTGCCGCAGCACGCCTCCGGCACGGCACCACCACCACTGCCGGGCGTCGCCGCTGCGGTGGTGGCGCGGGGTCTGCCCATTGCCGTCATGAGCGGGTCCTCGAAGCGGCGCCGCATGGACTCATGCAGTGTCGCGTACGCGTCAAACGAGCTTTGCCGAATGACAAGCTCAAGCTGACGCTCCATGTGGCGCAGCGTGCTGTCCGACGGGCCGCGTGTCCACCACCCTCTCAACGGGACGGTCACGGCGCTCAGCTGGCTCTGCAACTTGGCAATAAAGTTACGAACAGAAACCTGAGTCAGCAGGCGATCGGAGGAGACGGCAGCGGGTGCTGCATTGCTCCCAGGAAATCTGGTGGCAGCGGGAGTCGTGTCGGGAACGGCCCCATCCAGCTCTCCTTCCCGCTCCGTGATGCTCCTTGCCTTGGTGTGGAGGGGCACCACATTCCTGCCCCTGGCCACATCATCGACAGTAGCGAGGGCCTGCAGCAAAAGCGCCTCCTTGCTCTGCGGCTTGCGGGGCTTGCGCTCCCTACTGCGTCTCCGCCGCATTGGTGGCGATGCAGCACCACAAATGAGAGCTGCCGAGGTCTGCGTCGTGGATGTGTGGTGACGGGTACTGCGGCGCGCCATCGTCGGTGTTGCCCTGCCGTCGCCGTTGCTGGTAGTGCCCGAAGGTCTGCGATCGCTACGGTGTCTGCGCGGGCTCTGCTGATGCTGTTGGTACTGATGCTGGAACGTTGCTCCGGATTTCCGCCTCCCAGCGGTGGCGGTGAATGGCGAGGAGGAAGGGGGGGAAGACACTGCGGACTGGCGCTCGCCCTCCATCGCAGCCGCGGTCACGGCCTCTGTCGCGGATGGCGTGGACGCGGGGGAAGAATTGGAGTTCACCGCGCGAGGGAAGGTCAATGCCACGGCGAGAGCAGACCCATCACGTTGTGGCAGTGTCGCCGCGACGCAGAGCGCGGAGAGAAGTTTCTTACCGGAGAAGCGACGCATTCGGCGCCTGGCAGTAGGACAAGGATAGCAGCAAAAAAAAAAAAACACTGGTCGTTCAAGAGAGAAGGGAAGGGGAGTGAGGTACAATCGTGGAAGATGGACAAGTGGTGCTGAGAGATACAACGAAAGAGGAAGGGATGCTGTGGAATCCTTTGCAGGGGAGTTGGGCAGGTGTAAAGTGGTGAGGAGGCGGGGGGGGGGGGGGTTCCTTCTCCGTTCTTGTACGTGGGTTGTAATGATGGTGGGGCCTTCTTCGCTGCCGCGCGGACGGGGGTAGATAAGAAGGAACAAGAGAAGAGAGAAGAGAACAAAGGTGGCGCAAGATTGGCGGGGGTACAATGCGAGAGAAGACAAAGGAAACAGGGGGGAAAAAGGCAAAGAGAGCGAGGGAGAGACAGAAAGACAGTGCACCTGCGTGCCAAATCAGTTGAGAAACCGAAGGAGATCAGAGAGATGCTTGGCAGCGACGTGTCCCCCGTTCTCCTGTCTTTTGAGAAAAAGAGGAGAGAAGGGAAGGGAATGGGGACGGAAATACGAGAGCGATCCTCTCCCCCGTGCGGCGCCTGTGTGAGTGGGTGTGTGGCTATGAACACGCCCAGGGTAAGGAGGGCTCTGGAGGAACAAGGGACCTAGCACGTCACGCGTGTGGATTGCAGAGAGGAGAGACAAAAGAGGCTCTGGCGACGGACTTCTTGTCTTGCTTCCGGCGTGTGCGAAGGAGCAGGCCTTTGGGTATGCCAAGCGGAGAGGTTGGCGTGGGGGGGGGGGAGAGAGAAGGAGAAGGAGAGGAGTGGTGCGGTTCACAGTATCCCGTGGGGAGAGCATTCATGGGGGGAGAGGGAAGGTACGCACCTTCGCCCCGACCAACCTCCCTTGAGGCAGCGCAAGAGGGGGAGGCGAGCGAGACAGATCATTTCCTTGTTGTTGTTTTCCTTCTTACTCCCCCCAAGAAAGCGAGGAGACACCGCTTGCCGGGTAGGACAGCGGACAAAGCGGTGGGGAAGGAGGGGGGGGATAGAGGGAATAGGTGGCCAGAGGAGGAGGGAGAGATGGGGCTGACACTCTGACGCGGGACCTACGTGCCCTTCTTGGAGGACTTGGAAGCAGGCTTGTGTGCGGATGGAGCAACCTTCTTCCTCTCCCTCACCTCCGCCACGCGCAGAGCTGCGAAGCACTGCCTCATGATGTAAGCGGGGATGATAATCCAAAAGGACGAGGGGAGCAACACCATGAGGAACTCGTCTTTGGCTGAGTTCTGGTGGGTGTAGATGCCGCCCTCCGCAATGTCCATCGCGTAGTAGATTACCGTCTTGTACAGGGTCATCATGCAGACCACAATGCTCAGCTTCAGGGCCGCGTCGTGCGCCTTGCAAACGAGCTCGAGGATGACAACCACGACGCCGAGAGCCACCTCAGCCATGTTCAGGTAGCTCTGTGCCACCACAAACGCATCGTCGTTGGGCGTGTACCGACGATCGTACTGGGCGTAGATGGTCCAGTATTTGAAGGGGATGGTCTCGGCGAGGGGGTGCGTGGGATCGGCGGCGCTGGCAGGTGCGCGGGTCAGCACAAAGACGCCATCGATGAGGACGATGGGCGTCACGACAATGAACCAAAACAGGGCGAACTTGGAAACGCGAGCAAGCGGCATTGCGTGTGGATAGTCGTGAACCTCTTCTTCTTCTTCTTCTCGGGCAGGTGTGCAAGTGTGACGTCAGAAAGAAGAGGAAAGGAGAACAGACGGAGAGAAGAGAGTAAAGGAGAGAGGGGATACCAATGGCGAGAGGGAGGGGTAAGGGGAATGGAGGAGCCGATAGTGTTGAGAAAACAAACGTGTGGAGTAGGAATCTTTACAGAGGGAGAGGAAAGGAGAGGAGAGGGGAGGATGCTGGGGATGGTAGACAGAGGTACAATTGGCAAGCGAGGAGGAAGGGGAGGGGGGAGGTTGAAGCGTACCCGGAACGTGTCCTAGGGCCTGCCACTCTCCTCCTTGGCTTTTCTCCTCCTCCCTCCCTCCCAGCGCTCACTCATGCTAAATCTTATCGTCCCTTGGTGCTCTGTAGGGGAACAGGGTGCTCAAACCGCACCCACACATCACACTCGCTATCGGGCAAGGACCAACATCACCCACTCATCACGATCGACTCCCGCCGTTCCTACTTCTGAAAAACTAAAGCGAAGATGAACGGCAAGAACATTCTCAAAACGCCACGCTCTCCTCGATAGTATCCTCGCTGCTAGGACTCTTTCGCCCCCGTGCCTTGCCCTTCTTCATACTCTTCTTCCTGCTTGTGGCCTTCTTCTTCTTCGCTCGCTTCCCCTTGGCCTTCTGTGCGGCAGCGGGGACGACCACTTCCGCTTCCTCGTCCTCCTCGGCGCCACCCTCCTTCTCACCCTTGACCGCCACCTCCACCACGCCCTCCGGCACGGCGGCTTCGGCTGGTCCTCCCGCTATCGTCGTCGTCGTCGTGGCCTCGACGCGCTCGCGAAGGACCTGATAGCTTCCCGTGAGCGTGCCCCCCTCAGAGCGGAACGTGCCCGACGTGAGGGCCTTGGTGTCCCTGACTTCCTCCCCGGCCAGCCCTCCCTTGTTCGTTACCACAGCCACCTTGGTGTTCTGCACCACGTCGAGGCCAAAGGCCTTGCCAACCTCGTTAATATCCGCCGCGACAAAGTTGTCCCCGCTGACGAAGCGGGCCTTGGCGTAGTGGTTCGCTCTCTCCACCTCGATCTCCCCGCGCTGCACGTTTTGGATCCTTGGCGTGTCCCGCTCCGCGGTTGCGGGTGCGGCTGCAGGCTCCTCCGCCTCAGCGCTGCCGCCCTGCTGCTCGCCGTCGTTGTCGTCCTCCTCCACTTCCTCGACAACTTCCACCTCCTCGTACTCCTCCTCATCCTCCTCGGCAGGGGCGGACTTGTCGGCATCGCCTTGCTCCGCGGCAGGCGGCGCCGCAGTCTTTGCCGCGGTGGCAGTGGTCGTGGTGGTCATGTCCATGTCCTCGTACACGGACTCAACAACCTTGCTCTCCGTGGTGGTGCCCTGAGCCACTTCGTCGACAGAGAACTCCTCGACACCGTCATTCTCCTCCCCTTCCTCGCCCTCTTCGTAGGCATCCTCGTCCTCTGCCTCGTCCCCTTCACCGACCGCTTGCGTCGCGGCGGGCGTTGCGGAGGCGGGCGGCGTTCTTGCCGTCGACACAAAGGCAGAGACGGCGGCCGAGGCGGCGGCCCTGGCAGCGGTGTGTGCACGCGCGTCCGTGCCCACTTCCTCGAATGGGGCGGAGAGGTCTACCTCGTCTTCCTCAGCTGTTGTAGCAACTGGACGGCCCCGCAGCGGCGGTGGCTGCTGCTGCCGCTGTTGGCGATGTGGATCTGCATTGTCATCGCCGTGGTGGCGGCCGCTTGTCGGAGAGCGTGCGGCTCGGCTCCGGTAGTGCGTCTCCCTCTCCTCACGGGGCGAACCGGCGCGGCGAGGGGGGACACCTTCGCGGCTGGCGTAGCGACGTCCGCTGCCGCCTGCGCTGGTGGACCCGGCCAGCCGGTCCCGCTGCCGGTCCAGTGCGCTGCGCGTCAATCGGTAGTGATATCTGTGCTCGATGCTGAAGAAGTCGCGTAGGACCGCCTCGAGGTGGCATATGAGCAGCATGAGCTCGCCCTCCTTGAGCTCCATCTCGATTGCCCGCACATCATCAAGGTTGTAGGTAGAGCCAGGCACGCCGTCGTCGTTCTCGAACGTCGCGGTGGCGGCGGTATCCTTGGGGCGAGTGACGGGGCTTGTCTTTGTCGTGAAGGTTCCTTGGAGTACAAAAGATGACAGAGGCAAGGGCTTGCGCTTGTTGCCGGTGATGCTGGCAGGTGCCAGGGTCAGGCTGGCGTGCTGGCGCGTGATGGCGGCGGGCTCCTCGGTCCACCCCTGCAGCACCGCCAGCAGCTGCCCGACGTTGTATGGGCGAAGAAAGAGTCTGCCAAAGTTGTAGGAGGCACTGGCCACCTCCTCCTCCGCCTCCCCAGCCTCCCCCTTTGCACCTTCCGGATCCTCGTCGAGGATCTCGTCAGTGCTCGCCAGCGCGGCCTTTGTCGGGCGTGTGATGTTCACAACCAGATGCTTCGGCCGGTCGCTCCGAAACTTCCACGACAGCACTGCCGGGTAGGCCAGACCGCTCGTCTTGATGGTGACGGGGGAGCGGTGATCCCGTACAAAGACGGTGCGATGCTGCTGCGCCAAGGCTCCTCCTGCTGCGCACGCCAACGTCGTTGGCGGGCCGCCCAGCGCCACCGACATCGCGGGGAGGAACCCAAGCGATCCCACGACGGGCCGACGCCACATGGTGGGTGATTTCCTCTTTTAAAGCGGGAGGAGAAGCGACTGCGCGCGTTTGCTGTGTATTCGGGTAACTTTGGGCAGCTATGGAGAGGAGCGTGAACAGAAACAGTGTGGGATGGGCGGGGGAGGGGGGGGTGCGAAGGGCCGTTACGGATCTTGCCAACATTTCCTCGCATGGCCCCCTCGCCCCATTTCGCTCATTCCTCCAACGAGGGGGGGGGGGAACATGCTAGAGAGACACACACAAGCATTGCGCGGAGGCCCGCTGCTCCGGTGAGGGCATTGAGCATGCCTTCCACCCTCTTGCACCTCCAGGGTTTGGGCAGCAGGACCGTAATCGTATATACGAATGAAGGAACTCGTTTTCGGGTGAACTGCCTTGTGTGTGTTTGCGGTAGAGACGGTAAGCTCCCCCTCCCGCATGGCGTCAAGGCGGAAAAGGAAGGGATGGGGTGGAGGGAGGGACGCCGCGATCGGTAGCAGCACAGCAACACCAAGAGTGAAGAGGCGAGAACAGAGGAAATAGGGATAGAAGTAAGAAGAAATGTCCCATGAAAACATAACCGGAAGAACAAAGGAAAGAGAGCTCCGGCTACGAGGACGGCCACACCCTCCCAGCCGTCTCGCGCAAGGACAGAAACGGGCACACATGCCTTCTCATCCTTTGACATCTCTCAGAACTACTTGCCCCTCTTCGTCCGGTTTCCTATTTCGACAGTGCGGCCACACACACCCACACAAGAACAACAACAACAACGAGAGCATGCAAAAGAAGGAGAGAGGGGTGACGACAAGGGGGCGGCGCGGGCCAGCCACACGCAACGAGGACAGCAAAGACAAACACACGCACGCATATAATCCCCCTCCAAGTAGGAGTGCTGCGACGCGCGCCTACTGAATGTACTGCCGACGCTGACCGTCATTCATGTTGCGGCGGCCGTTGTTGTTGTTGTTGCGGCGGCCGTTGTTGCTGTAGCCCCCCTGCCTATTGCCGTTGTAGCTGGCATNTTGCTAGAGTTGTTGCCTTGCATGTTCTGCACACGACGCTGGTACGCGCGGTACCGCGCGAATCCGAAGCTCTCCGTCAGCGCGCTCTCCAGGAAGTGCTCCATGGTTGTGGCGAACTGGTTGTTGAACTGGATCGCCCATTCCTCGGGCGTGGTCGAGGTGGCGCGCTGCACCTTGCCCTTGAGGGTGTAGCCCTCGGCGTTTTTGGTGAAGACCAAGTCGTACGCGTTGTTCTTCATGGTGTGGCTGGGGAGGCGGTCCTCCACCACGCCAACAAGCGCGGCGAGGTCCATGTGGCGCATGCGCACGGAGATGCGGCGGTCGCGGTCGAACTGCGGCGTGACATCGTTGGGATCGACCTTACGAGGGCCCAGCTGCGGGTATTGGGAGATGAGCAGCTGCTTCTCATCCACGGCGACGCGCGTCATGGTGCCCAGCGCAGGGTCGTCACGCACGTCGTGAATCTCGAAGCGCGGCAGGTTCCACGTCGCGCGGAAGCGACGGCGGCGCATGCCAGGGGCCCCGCCAACACCACGATCATCCGCTGGCGCGGTGGCGGACGCCTGAAAGCGCAGGTACGCCGCCGCGACGAGGGGAACTCTGGCTGCAAAGCGGAGCATAAGGTCCCTACTCGGTGCTCTTCTTTTCTTCAGCGTTTTGTCAGCTACGGGAGGGAGGGAGGGGGGTAATCGCACAAGCAAAGGAAAGTCTGATGAAGCGTTACTAGCCCGTTTCCACCAGTGAAGCAACAGTAA
>JASAOB010002532.1:0-19960 GCA_030849825.1 Herpetomonas tarakana | reverse complement strand
CGACTGCGCAAAGACTGTTGGCCAGGAGTGGGCGAATCGATACGGAGTGCAGAGTATCCCGTCGCTGCTCGTGTTCGAAAACGCCACTCGGGAGGAGAGTGGTGACAGCGGCGGTGCAGACAAGGCAGGAGAGGATGGCAGTCGCAAACTGATCACCAAGGCGGGGAGGGATCTCCTCGTGCTCGACGCGGACGCGGAGCGCTTCCCGTGGCTCAATGGCGAGGCCGAGGTCCGCGCGTACAAGCGGGGGCTGGTTCGCAATATCGTCATTGTCATTATTATCGGCATCCTCATCACCTACGCGCTCAGGGGAGCCATGTAGGACGGAGTGAAGGAGGACAGAGCAGCAGCCAGTGCCTTGTCGCTCCCGCGAAGGCGTGTGACGCGAAACAACAAACAGCAAAGAGCTAACTCTCACTATCTATGATTCAGTGTAGTGTACGGCACACAACACACAACACACAACACACAGAACCACCCCTCTTTCGCTCGACAGAGGAGTGGCTGAAACAGAGCGAAGGAGGGAGATACTGAACAAGGGAGGGTCCAAGTGAAGCCGTGTTTCTCTCACTGAGGGGGGGAGGGGGGCCTCAGACGGCGAGCACATACATGTCCTTTTACCCGTGCCTTCCAGGGCTTGCTCCTTTACCCTGCGGCCCAACAGGTCACAGACATGAGCACCTTCTCTTCTCTCTCCCTCATCCACACACCTTCCAACCCTCCCCCCTCCCTCCCCCGCGTAGAGCCACTCCTTGCTTCCCTTTCTTGCTTCCTTGTTCTCACACACAAACACAGACAGACAGACACACGCTGTGGTGGCGGTGGCCTGATTCTGAAGGAGTAACTGCGAACGATGGAGAAGGCTCTGCACCCCCCTCTCTTCTTCATCGGCCCCACCAGGCCCAGTCAATTGGGCAGTGCCCTCCCTCCCCCACAGCAGTCATCCATCCTCTCCACCTTCTTTGCAACGCTGGTGCTACTCACGCTGGCGGTCGCGGCCACCCTGCACCGCATCCTCAGCAGCTGCGGCCGCCTGCCCCCGCTGGAGGAGCAGATTATGATAGGCGGCGACGACCTGGCGGAGGTCCTCGCGCGCTGTGCCGTCACAGGAACGGTCATTCGCCTTCCCCTCCCATCCTCCTCCCTTGGCGGCGATGGCAATCCTCACTCACCCAGTGCAACGGCACCACACCTCCAAAGGCGTCGCCATCGCACTTCCTCTGGCATGCCGCAGAACTCACCAAGCCTCACCGCGCAACTGCTCGGCGGAATCGGCAATGGCGGGCTGTTCGCCGATGTTGGCACCATGGAGGATGCCGCCGACTCGCCAACGCAGCCGCCACCCACCACTCTCGTGCCCCCGCTCGGTGACGTCCCCTATCCCTCCTCTCTCCCCTCCTCCTCCTCCGGCCCTAGCGAGGCAGGCACAGATGGGTGGCGGTGGTGGTGCCGATTCTCCGAGACCGTAGCCTACCTCTCCTCTCACTCGCCTGTGATTCTGTCTCTCACGCAAGCCTACGACTGGCTTCGCATGGGCTACTCCTTCCTTGTCGAGCAACGGCCGAAGCCACGGCAGTGGCGGCGGCAATCCATTGAGACAAGGGACAGCTCGACAGACACAAACCTCACTTTGGCGCTGTGGTGGTACACGCAGTACCGGGGTAGAAACGAGTCGCCTCTGCACAGAAGGCGGCGGCCGCTGCACACGCGGTACGACCATGACGAGGACGAGGAAGGGGAGGAAACTCCTGCTTCTCTCGTGTGGCCCCAACCGGAAGATGTAGACAGTGGTCTACCGCTCCTCTTCCACTGTCGGGGCGAGGCCCCGTTGCTGTTCGACCACGAAACCAACATGTCCATCCCGGTGGCGTACCGCGATAGCTGTCGGGAGAGCTACGACGCTCATCAGCACTTCCTCCGTGTATCCCCTAAAGGGAAGAGACAGAGAGAGTGAAAGAGGGCTCCTCCTCCCCCACACACTTCTCTCTCACTTACCCCCTTCCCCCCCCCCCCCCCCCGCCGCCCGCCACCTGCATTACCGGATCCTCCGGAAAAAGAAGAATGAAGTGAAATGAAGTAAGAGCGCCAAAGCTAACGAGGAACAGGAAGTCCCTCAGACCAAAGAGCGAACCGGGCCGATACCTTCGAGGGGGGACAATGCCTCTGTTAAGGGAACACCCGACCTCTCTCTCTCCCATCCATTCGTTCTCTCTGTGTGGAGTGTATAGTATCACCGGGTTAGAATAGAGGAAAGGAGAAAGGCGAACACAAGTTAGGAGTTCATGGCTCTTCCCTCGCTGCCGCCGTGGCAGCGGAGCCACCACCTGGGCTTCCTCCTGTGCTGTGCTCTCCTCTGCCAACTGCCTCGCAGGGTGGTCGCCAACGGCGATGACCTTGGCGCGGGTCGCGTGGCCGGCATCGCGATTGGCGTCGTCTGCGTGTTCGTTATTGTCGGCTGCGCTCTGGGATGCGTGGTGTGGCGGCAGCAGCGTGGCGCACGGCGACGGCTCCTGCACGCCCGGCAGTACGCGGAAGCCGATGACATCGCCCTGGACGAGATTGGAGCGCAGCAGCCCGGAGAGGAGCGCAGACACTCACAGCAGCAGCAACAGCCATCCGGTGAAGGAAGGCCCAGCAGTGTCCCACCGAGCCGAGTGCAGAGCCGCTTGTCGCGCGTCGGCGGAGCTGCTGCTGCCGCCGCCGCCGTCCCGCGAGAGGAGAGGGAAGGGGCCCAACACAACCACGACGACGACTCTGACGGCGCGGAGAGCCATCCCGACGACGACGACGACGTCGAGGTCACCATCAGCGGCGTGCCGATTGAAAACAGGGTGCGGCCAAGAAACCGCCCTCCCAAAGGCACCGTCGTGGTACGCCACGAGGACCGGCAGATAAAGATCAACTTTAGCCAGCTCTCAGAGATCCTCGAGGCGGAGCCGCCGCCGCTGACCGCGGAGGAGCTGCAGAGGCTGGAGGACGAGCAGAACCGTGTGGCCTCGCCAGAGTTCTACGGCAGGGGCGACTACCTCGAACGCCCCCCTGACGCCCCCGCCTCCCCGGTGGAGTACATAGGCTCCTTCTCCTCTCTCCGCCACCTGTCGAACCAGTTTGCCAATGGCAGGGCGGGAAGCAACTACGCCGCCAGCAACGCGAGCGACTACCACGGCAGCGGCGGAAGTGGTGGGATGGGGAATGGCAGCTTACGCTACTTCTCCCCCAACAGCCCTAGTGCCGGCTCGCTGCACGGCGGCGGCTACGTGAACCCCAGTGGGGGCGTCTACCACCCACAGCAACAGCAGCGCTCTCGCAACGCCTCCTCCATCGGTTCTCAAAAGGAGAGCTACCCCGAGAGCTTCCCTGGGGTTGGCGGCGGGGGCAGTCCGAGGCGTCAGCGCAGCCCCCACAGCGGACGAGAGGGGGAACATAGCGGTGGCAACACCCACATCGGCAACGTAGGTGATAGCCCGCTGACACTACAGCTGCTCACTGCGACGGCAGCCGCCGCCACCGACAATGGGAAGGGGCGGAGATCGAAAAGAGGGGAGGTGAGAAGGAAGGAGAGGAAGCCGCGGCAGCCGCGTGGGAGCAGCGGCACCTCTGGCGGTGGTGGGTGGGTGGACTCGATGGAAAGCACCTCTGACGACTTTGAAGATCACGAGAGCGAAAGCACACCCACAAAAGGCTCCGCTCAGGGGACGAGGAGTGCGCAGCAGCAGCAGCAGCAGCACCTCCACCATCCCGCACCTCTTGGAAACAACGGCGACGCTTCTGGTTTGGACAACTCGCTCCCACATGTCGGGGACCAGCAGACGAGCACGCAGGTCTTCCGGCCGCAAGTCCAGACCGCACAGGAGAAGCTCCCCCACAACAGTAACAACAATAATAATAATGTGGGAAGCAGCGGCGGCAGTGTCTTCGTCCCCCTTGTGGATCCTGTCGGTGGTGGACACGGCAACAACCACGCAGATTCGGTCGTCCATGTTTCTGGCAGCGCGCTGTCCCCGGCGCCGCTGACGTCCGCAGCGGCGCCACCTGCCAACGTGGTCCACCCCGGCCGCCTGAACTCGTTTGATAGCCTGTTCGGACCTCCCACGGCGACCAGCTCACCCGCGACGCCTTCTGCCCCAGCGGCGAACGCGGGTGTGGGAGACGAAGACGGAAGGGACATGTAGCGAGTCCCCGAAAAGCAAAGGGCAAGCCCTAAGAAGAAGTGGAAAGAGGGCTATTCCCTTGTGTACAACTACCATCACCACCACCACCACCGTTGTCATCAGACAGTTGCGGAAAGGAGGAGGATGGGGGAAGGCGCGTAACGGCCCGCTGTCACGCATCTGTGTCTGTGTGCATGTGCCTCACCCTCCGCCCTCTCTTTACATGTCACTCACGGTCTATTCTGCTTGTTGTTGCTGTTTACAATGCGCGTTTCCCTGAAGCATTGGCTGTTGCTGCTGCTTCCATTCATTCACTCATATCCTTCCCGATCGATATCTCTCGACCAATGTCCCAACCTGTTGGTGTCCCCACCAATAGCCGAGACTGAGTTGTGAAGAGGAAGGATTAAGAAAAGGAGAGTTGCACCTCACACACACACACACAACCCCCCAGCTGCTCCACCGTGCTCCCCTCTCTCTCCCTCTCTCACCACTTCCTCTACACTGTGGGAAAGCAGTATCAGTGTGGCAGCTTCACGCAAGCACAGCACACCACCTCCCTTCCATTCACCCCCTTTCTCTTTCTCCTTCCTTTTCAAAGGGCATTTGCCCCCTTCACACACACACACACACACACACACACTTCTCTTTTAACAAGTCCACTTCCTCCTACTCTTCTTCTCTATATCCCATCCCTCACGGACGGGACGCCTTGGTCCTGTGTCCTGCTTGTCTGACCGCCGCGGCACAGGGACACCTCCCCCCCCCCCCCCCCCACTCCATCACGAAACATCAAAGGAGTGCAGACTCCTTCTCTCCTCTCGTTCTTTCTCTATTGTTCCTTCTCAGTGCCACGATGCCATGGTTCTGGTGCCGGCGCAGAGAGGAGAGCGACGACGAGGCCAACGTCCCTGTGGGCGGCCACAGCGGGAACAGCAACCAGCAACACGACGCCGGGGCACCCGAGCAGGAGATGAAAGGCATCACTCTCAGCACGCAGGTGCCCAAGCTGAGCGACCAGCAGCGTGCGGAGCGCGACAAGGCGCTGGCCAAGTACCGCCGCCGCCTCGCGCGGGAAGAAAAGCGAAAGAAGAAGGAGGCGGAGAGAGCGGCGCGGGAGGCGGCGCGGCTGGCCAAGATGCGCGCGGAGCTGGATGACCCCGGCACAAACTTTGGCAACGGAGCGCGTAGCAGCGATGACGACGAGAACGCGTCGGTGCGGACGAGCGGCACCCACGCCACCACTGTGACACAAACCACCGCCACAACCGTCACCATGGCGAGCTCCCGCGTCTACGGCCGTGGTGCCTATGTGCGCCAGCCAGCCCACAGCGAGGAAGGGGAGGGGGGCCGGGACGAGGTGGATGACGGCACCGCCTCTGTGGGAGTGCGCAGCGTCACCTCTATGAACAGCCGGGGTGTGAAGGGGGCCATCCGCGGCGAGGCGAAGAAGCTCAAGAGCGGCAAAAAAGAGGAAGACTACGAGAAGTACCAGCGGCGCCGGCAGCGACGGCGACACCCCAACGACAACGAGGACGACGCGGCAGACAACCTGTTCCACCAGTGGGCCAGCGACAGCGGCGATCACAGCGAAGACGACGACGACTCCGACTCCGACCACTACCCGCACCACATGGACGTTGACGACAACGCGAGCTGCGCCAGCTCCGTCGCACGGCCTCCCGAGGAGGTGCTGGCCGCCGCCGGCCTGGCCCCCCACACGGCGAGCACCCACAGCAGCAGTAACCACGTGGTGAGCTATGATGAAAAGAAGGCAACAGAGAAGCGTCCACCGCCACGCACCACCACCATGAAGAGTGCCGAGGAGTCTCGGACACCCTCGGCAGCCCGCACGCCGGAGCAGCAGAGCCCAGAAACAAAGCCAATGAAGCGGATCAGCAAGAGCAACACGCACCACGCACACCACACGGATCCCCAGCGGGCTACCCTAACCGTACCACCACCAGCACCAGCAGCTGCGAAGGCGGCGGCGACGGCGACTCCACCAGCGCCGAAGAAGAAGAGATGGACGGGTAAAGATGTGGAGACGAATGCCGCAATGTCGGGCTTCTTCGCCTCCCCCGACAGCGGCGGCCTGGGCTCCCCCAACGGGCCCGTCCCGCACTTCCAGCAGCACCCCCAACAGCAGCCGTTCCCCTCCTCCTCCTCCGCCGCACATGCAGACGGGACGACAGGGACGAACGCGGAGAAACAAGCTCGATCGGCAGGTGTCGCGGCTGCCAACGGAAGGAAGAGTAGCGGTGGCATTGGTAGCGTGACGCAGTCAACGGTATCCTCTGGGAACCGCTCCAACAGCCCCGCCGGCTTCCGTGACGAGTGGGACTGAAGGGAGAGGAGAGAGAGTGACCTCTCTCCTCTCCTTATCCATTCCTTTTGCCTCTCTACACGTCCCCGTTCACAAGTTAAGGTTTCTTTCTTCTCTCTCCCTCTCTCCTTCAATTGACCTTCCTTCATAGGTGTTCCTCTGCTGGTGGCTGATAGAGTGTTGTACAAAGTAACAGTAACAAACAGAAGGAAGAGAAGGGGGGAAAAAAACATGAGGTGGCCAAGTGAGAGTGTGGGAAGGATGGGATACCCACCACCATCACCACCACTACCACAGCTGCTGCGGGCACCGCCCAATCTGGCTGCGCTTGCACTGGAGGAAAACACAAAAAAAAAAAAAAAACATGCAGCTGTGCTCCGTGGCATCCGCAAGAAGCACCCCGCTCGTCTCTCTCTCTTCCTCTCGCTCGCACATATGGCCTGTGTGTAGATCACGGCAGCTTCTCAACGGCGGGGGACTGCTCTCACTAGCATGGCATACAATCAGAAACTGCTGGACAAGTACCGCGCCGATGCCCTCGCCGGTCGCCCCTTCACCTGCTCCACTTGTCCGTACTGCAACGGAGAGCGCGACCCCACCGTGAAGCACATTCACCCCTCCACCAAACCAGCCAGCCCGTGGGACTTCTGGCAGCACGTCCTGCTAAACAAGTACAGGGCGGTGCAGTCCACCACCGCGCGCCGCAATACCGCCCTGCGCTTCCCCGTGCCGGCAGCAGCAGGGAACGAGGAAGAAGGGCACGGCAGGTCCTCTGGCGAGGGTCCTTGTGCCTCCTCATCATCATCATCATCAGAGGAGAAGCTCTTTGTTGTGGGCCCCATGGTGGACCAGAGCGAGCTGCCTTTTCGCATGCTCTGTCGGGAATACGGCGCCAACCTTGCCTACACCCCCATGCTGCACGCCAGGAGCTACGCCGACGGGGCCGCCTACCGCCGGCACTACTTCACCACGACGCCGCCGGATGTGGTGCGCGACACCGTGAAGGCAAAGATGGCGGAAAGAGCCAAGGCCGGTGAGGCAGGCGACGGGGAAGCCAGGGAGGGGGAGGCGCTGGTGGACCGCCCCTGCATCGTACAGTTCTGCGGTCACGACCCAGACACCATCCTGCAGGCGGCCCGATACGCCGTGCGTGGCGAGTACACTGACCCACACAGCACCACCGCGATTCGCGGCTCCCCGAGCGAAGCTGGCGGCGAGTCTGGGGACGAGGAGTTCTACTACTACTGCGATGCGGTGGACCTGAACCTGGGCTGCCCACAGGGAATCGCCAAGCGCGGCCACTACGGCTCCTTCCTTATGGAGGACTGGGATTTGATACACACGATTATCCACACTCTGCATGTGGAGCTGGAGGTCCCAGTCACCGCGAAGATCCGGGTGTTTGACCAGGACGTCAAGGAAGGCGCTGGTGACGGCGAGAGGGATGCTGGCAGCAGTGTTGGTCAGGCGACCTCACTTAGGGGAAAGATGTACGATGAGGTACTGTCGCTCTACTACGCGCAGATGGTGCGTGACGCTGGCGCGCAGCTGCTCTGCATCCACGGCCGCACGCGGGAGATGAAGGGCCAGCTCAGCGGCCTCGCCAACCTCGCCCTCATCGCGAAGATGCGCGCCGCCCTGTCGCCGCCGCCCTGCAGGGGGAACAGCACCGACCCCCACGGCACCCCATGCCCTCAGGAAAGGCCGTCTATTCCCGTGATCAGCAACGGCAACGTTCTCACGTTTGCGGATGTGCTCCAGGCGATCCGCGTGGCGAACAGCGACGGGCACATGTGCGCCGAGCCGCTCCTCTGGGACCCGGCGCTGTTTTCGCAGCCGGCCCACCCCGTCCTCTCCGGCCGCCTGCCCACGGGAGCGGACAAGGCGGCCCGCCTGGCTGGCATCCACACCGCACTCGACTACGTCAAGTGGCTGCGGGTGTACCCGGTCGACCTGGGCTTCGTGAAGGCCCACCTATTCAAAATGTGCTTCCACAGCTATGAGCTGCACACCGCGTTCAGGGATCAGGTCGGTCGGCTCCGCACGAGCCGCAGAGCAGCCGCGGGTGGCGCACCCGCTCGGGAAGGACAGGACGATGGGCAGGACCGTGGCAACACATGCGACTGCCACGACGACGACGCAGACAGCGGCGACAGGGGCGATGAGGAGACGAGTGTCTTGGGTGACGCAGACGCCATCGAGGCCCATCTGTTGGCGCTGCTGGCGGCGGAGGAGGCCTCCGATGTGCTGGGGGAGCAGCCCAAGACAGCGCAGGCGGAGAAGAGAGCGGCCAAAGCCAGCATCATCGACGTTTTCGAAGAGGAGGGCGACCTCTGCATCAACTTCTGAAGCCATGTGCCGCTCCCCTACACGGCTAGTAAAACATAAAGAAAAAGAGACACATGAGGAGGAGGAACAGAAGCAGAAGCAGAAGCAGAAACGCAAGAGCGTGGACAGGCTATCCGATCCCACTCTGCTTTGTGGTGACATGCCACGTTTGACTATAGCCATGGGAGCTCACAGATGGCCAGTAGTGGATGGCGGAGGCCCTCCTTCTCGCACTCCTATTCTGCCGTTTTGTCACTGTTGGTGCCACTTCTCCCACACACACACACTCAATCTCACTCTTCTAGCTACGGAGTGTGATTCAACACCCCACCACTACGTGTTCCTCACTACTTTCTTCTTTTATTCTAAGAACCAGTTCTCTATATCTCTCTCTCGCTACGGCAGCTTCCCTGTCTGCCTTCCACCCACTCGTTCCTGGTACTACCTCTATTACCAGCGTCATACATTATACCCTTCGCCAAGTCGCTATTACTGCGACACACGCACACAACCCCTCTCCTTTCTCCTCCGCCGAACCTATTCATTGCGTCATGGAAGGACAGCAGCAGACCTGCACGATGGGCTGCTCTCACAGTCCATCATCGTCGTCCTTCCCCTCCTCACCAGCGCGCTCCTGCAGGGCCCTCGGTCGCCTGTCCGCGCACCTTTATCCCGTGCTTCTCTGTGCTTTGCTAGCTCTCTTCCTCCCCACCCTGTGCCTGGCTAGCTCAGCCGCAGCCACGACGGCGGCATCCGCTGGCACGGCCACCGCACCGAATGAAGGCTCCATCCGCTTCCTGTCCGCGCTGCCCGTATCCTCCTCGCTGTCGTTCCACGAGCAGTCCTTCGTGCCGGAGAAGGCCGTCGAGTGGGAAAACCGCCACCTTGGCAACCTCACCTCCCTCCTCCTTGACAACGACACCGCGTGGTGGGCGACGAGGGAAGGGGAGGACGCCTTTCTGACCCGTCTGCTGGGTCGCCCCATCGCCGCCGGCATCCTCGGCAACATCGACACCCCCACCCACACACACTACACAGCCGCACCGACCGCAGCGACGAAACGCGGCGGTCATGTCAGGAGCGGAGCCGCCACGGATGCAGGTCCGGCTGTGCATGCGACCAGGCAGGACAGGGTGGGCCACCAGCCACCGCCAAAGCTCAACATCATATACACAAAAGGCGTCGCCGAAACGAGCCCATCCCAGCCATTAGGGAAGGGTAGCGCAGAGAAAGAAGGAGGAGGCCTAGCGGAGGAGGTGTGGGATGAAATCCGGTCACGCTCTGTGCTAGCCAAGCTGCGTACCACGGTGCTCGCAGCCAGCCGCGGCAACGGCCCTCACACCCTCCCTCGCACGGCCACCGCGCAGGCAGCCGCAAGCGATGCAGGAGAAGGCAGCGGCGGCACCACGGCGGGTACTCGCGCGACGGAAGCACTGATTGAGGTGCACCACACAAAGGCCAAGGTACCGGTGACCATGACGGGCAGCCAGGTCACGGTCATCTCCTTTGACGTTAGCAAGGGAAACACCTTCAACTCCATCATTCAGCTGCCCAACTGGCGCTACGACTCCAGCGTGAGTCAGGGGAACTGCTACGGCATGGGTATTAGCGTGGCGGTGCGAACGAACAACCCCTACGCCAGCGCGAAAGCGGTGGCTGCTGGGATGGGTCAGGTGAAGCTGGCAGCAACAGCAGCAGCAGCGACCGTTGCCGCACGCACAGCGACAACGGCGGGAGCGGCAGACGACGACGACGATGCCTCGAGCAATGAGGGCGGCGAGTACTCTAGTGTGTGGGACTCGTTTGCTGAGATGTTCGACACCTCCGCGTTCTGCGAGGTGAAGTCCTCCCTTGGTCTGCGCGTGACCAAGGCAGACGCGACACGCACCTACTACGTCGTCCTCACCACCTCCGTCCACAAATACAGCTACGTGGACAGCGACGATAGCGTCAGCGACAGTTGCAGTCTTGTGGTCTTCCTGGAGCAGACCTCCGCAAAGAGGCAGCGGACACTGCAGATCATCTTTGCCCTTGTCGTGCCGCTTCTCCTTCTCTTTGTGCCCCTGCCCTTCCAGCTGTGGCGCGGGGACATTATCCAAGCATCCATGCTCAACATCGACTTCGCGGACTGGATCTTCTATCCCCCGCTGCTGCTCCGGCGCAAAATCGTGCAGGGCGTGGTGAGGCTCTACCGCTGTGTCTGGAGCTGCCTCACGGCGCGGCGTGCGCGGCGGCAGCAGGCCACGCTCGAGGCCCAGCAGCGTGCACTGGCGGCACAGATGGAAGCCCAGTTCGAAGGCAACGGCAGCAACGGGAATGGCGGTCGCGCGGAAGAGCACTCTGCCCGGGATCGAGCAGCCAGCGCTCCAAGTGGCTGGGGCCTCCATCCCGTCGCACTGGCGCAGCCGAGCCCGGCCACGGCAGGCCCTCCCTCGACCGTCTCCGCCGCTATCCCGCCCTCACCACCGCCCCCTGCCGTAGCTGGAGGGACCGCGGTCAATCGCCCCCTTTACGCGGACAACGCGGCACCGTCCCCGGCGGCCACGCCACCCGCGGGCTCACTGCTGCTCCGCGCCATGGAGCCCGCCAACGCCACCTACGCCGGTGCGGCCAGCGACGCGAACCACCACCGGAACGTAGAGGAGGAGGAGAAAGGCAGCAGCAGCAGCGCGAGGAGCAGCCCTATTCGATTGCAGGATAGCTTCGCTGCCTCCGCCTCCCACAGGCAGCAGCAGTACCAACAGGTTCCTCGCGAGGAGAGGGAGCACTTGGCTGCGGGCGAGGCCGACAGCAACGGCGACGGCCGCAAGGACAGAGTGCCCACACGTGAGCTTCTCTTCTCCGCCAGTGCCTGCCCCACTCGCAGCAGCGCCAATGGAAAGGACGGCACCAACAGGGTTGACGTCGACACATCAGCGAAGCACTCAGGCATGGAGAGGGAGGGGGACGACGATGTCAGGAAGCCGCAACAGCCAGCAACATCGCACGTGGTGAAAGGGAGTGAAGAAAGCGAAGATGAAGAAGGGGAGCGCTTCTGCCGTATCTGCCGTGAGGATGACACGGAGGAGGCCCTCGTGGCGCCGTGCTCCTGCACTGGGTCGGTCCGCTGGGTGCACCGCAGCTGTCTCGACCACTGGCGGCTGGAGAGCACGAAGCGAAACCTGAACAACGTGAACAAGTGCGAGATCTGCAAGCACGACTTCACCATCGGCATCCGCAAGTCCACGATGTTCTTCCGCAGCGCCAAGAACGTTGTCGACGGCGTTCTGCTCTTCCTCACCTCCTTCTTTGCCATCTTTCTGATCGCCACGCTGTCGCACAGCACCTTTGGCGAGCTCTCCTGCCTCGCGGACTACCACGACGTCTCGTACAAAACCATGTACCTCTTCGAAGGCCTCACCCTCTCCGTGTTCCTCTATCTGCTGTGCCTCATTCTTGTCCTGTTCAGCTCGCTCATTGTCTACAGCTGGTTCCGCAGCCGCCCAGACGTGGAGGCCTACATCAACGAGACGCACATGATGCCACCCTTCCTCACGAGCCGCAACGTGGCGCTGACGCTCGTCATGAGCGGCATCCTGACGCTGCAGGGGCTGTCGCTCGGCTACCTGGTGAAGTTCTTCCTCTACTCCACGTCTCGCATTGTGTGGAACTGGGAGGCCTCGCCGCTGCTGGGCGGCATGCTCTTCATGCTCTTCATGACGGTCTCGCTCGGGTTCAGCGTGTGGCTGCGCGACTTTGTGAACACCACGCGGGCCGGGCGAGAGGGCCTGGCCGGCGCCGCACAGGACGTTGTCGTTGCCGCCGCGGAGAACGGCAACGACGGCAACGCAGAGCGAAGCAATAATAGTGCCAACAGTAACAGTGCGAATGGTCGTGAGCATCCCCAGAGTAGTGCTGAGGAGGAAGCTGGAGGAAGAGGAGACAACGGTGCGGCCAACACCGGAGCAGCAGCGGCGGCGGGGGCAGAGGATGGTCGCAGCGCCAATGCCGCGCAGGGTAGTCCGAGCGCCGACAACACTGGCGACAGCCGTCGCCGGAGCACACTCGGCGGCGCTGCCCCAGCAGGAGCAGCGGGGGAGCACGCACACGCTGCCGCGGCTAGCAGAGGAGAGATGCCGCAGCCAGGCCAGGCCGGCGACGAGGACTACACGGGGCAGTTCGCCATCCCGCCTGAGCAGCGGGTCATTCGCGCCTACGAGTACTGCCCACCTCGCCGCAAGACGCATCTGTGAGGGCTCCTGGAGAGCAAAGGGTGCCGAGAATAGTGGCAACGGAGCAAGGATGGCAAGAATAGCAACAGAAAGAGAGAGAGGGGGGAATACTGAGGGGGAGATGCGCTTGCCCGATGGAGTCGCAAGCCTTGTCGGGCACTCTCTTCCCCTTCCCTCATCTCATTGCGTGCTGCACTTGTGCCGTGTTCAGGAGCCCTGCCCGTCTTCTGTCTCTTTATGTACTTGTGTGTGTGTGTGTGTATGTATGTGTGAGTCTGTTCCTCCCCTAGCGGGGGCTGCTTCACTCTTCTTGCTCTTCTTCTTCTCTAATGGTTGACACGATGGCTATCTCATCATTTCATCATTATATGTGTGCCTATGTGTTTCATCATCTCCTTCGCATCCCCTTGTCCATCTCCCACTCTCTCTCTCTTCCCTCAGCCACTATTGCCGTGCCATGCTACACTACTCCATTCTCCATCATTGTCCCCCCGAACGAAGCCCACACATCCATTCCTTCCCTCCTTCCTCCTCTCTCTCCACCCCTCTATCCACCTGGTGGCGGCGGAGGCGAGGGGGAGGGGGCGAAAGGACGAGGAGCTTGACGTTGTGGAGATTGCGGCCCAACGGCTTCACAGACAGAGGAACAAGAGGATCCCTCCCTTTAGAGAGAGAGTGTGTGTATATGTGTGGTGTGGTGTGAAACACGCCATCTCTCTCCTCCCTCCCCTCCCTCCCTCCCTCCCTCCCTCCCCTCTGTTTCCCGCCCCCCGTGCATGAGGAAGCTGGACAGTGCACACATCTATGTAAAGTGGTGAAGCTACTGTCTGTCTATGCTATTTCTTCCCTTCTCCACAAAGTAATCATCGCCTCCACATCCAACGAGCGAGTCGGTCAACGCAGAAAGGAGGAAGAGAGAGGCAGAGCTTCACGAGCAACCAGCACACTATGCCCACAGGGACAGCCACCGGCACGGTGTCCGTCCCGGCAGCCGCCTTCCGCACGGGCAATAGCGGCATTGACGAGCCACTGGACGCGGAAGTACTTCACACCGCCGTCGCTGCCGACAGCCTCGTCGTCTACCGCGAGGCTGGCGAGGACGGAGCCACCGCAAACGTGTCGGGTAGCAATCCCGAACAGCTGACGCTGGAGCGCCTCGTGCTCCAGCCCAAAACCCCTAGTGCGTGGACTGGCATCAAGGTACGCCACAACGCACCAGACGACTCGCTCTCCGCCAGCACCAACGGGCGTGGCAGGGGTGGCGGCTCCGACAGCGGCACCAAGGCCGCGCAGAGCGTTACCCGTGCCCAGGACCATACGCTTTCCCAGGCGGAGGTGCGGCTGTACGGCGTCTCCTCTTCCAAGAAGAAGCAGAGGCAGCAGCAACAGCAACAGGGAAGTACTCAGGGTAGAGGAGGTAAGAGGAACAGCGGCCTGGCCGCGGGGGGGTCGTCCTTGTCGACACCACAGAAGAGAAATGCACGGGTTGGTGGTGGGTCATCTCCTCTGGGACTGGTTGGGGATGGTGCCACGCGCGCTCGAGGCCCGTCGCTGGTGGTGAATGAAGCGTCCTTGTCACAACTGCCAGCGCTGGAAGCTATCGATGCCGAGGACGAAGAGGAGGAACGGCTGGGCGACGGGAAGGGTGCGATCAGCGCCAACAAAAACAACAGCAGCAGCGACCGCCTCCCCCACGGCCCTGCTGCCAGCACAGGTGATCGCAATGATGATGGTGGTGGTGGGGGAACTGCGGGATATGTTGTTCGCGTCGCGACCGCCAAGCCGCCAGCCAGCCAGCGCCAGCTCCGTGAAGGCGACACCGACGGTCCTTCCCCCCTCGGCAACGACAAGGCACGGGGGCAGAAGAGGAAAAACAACAACGCCAGTTCGGTGATATTTCCGGAGACGGGCCTCGGCAGTGCGGAGGATGAGGCGCTGTGGAGGGCGGTGATGGAGCGAAAAGGGAGCAAGGCCTCCATGTCCCGTCGCACCTCCGTGGCGAGCGAGGGGCAGCTCGTCTGGGCCCGCTCGCCCACTCCAGAGGCCGTCATCAGCGCAATCGGCCTCAACCCACGAGGGCAGCAGCAGCAGCAACTAAGCATCAGCTACCACACCAATAACCGGAACTCCGCGCCGACCCCGTTCCTCAGCAGTGTCGGCATTCGCCATCCCAACATCAGCGACCAGCGTGCGGTCTCCTATTCGCACTACTCTGCCGCCGACGAGGAGGAGTGGAAGCAGGGGAGGGACAGCCGCGGGTGGCATCTGGACAGGGCCGGTCCTAACGAGTACCCTGTCCGTGTTCTCCCACACCACGCCCCTGACCCCCCGGCTGGCCGCGGCCACGGCGACAGTACCCGTCCGGAGGAAGGACAAGAAGCAGCAGAGGAGCACCGGCTGCGTCGCCTTCTGGAGGCACGGTACGCCGACGAGAACTTTGCTCGCTCAGTCGACGACGTGCTCCTCAAGCACAACCATGCCGCCGCTGCTCCTACTGGCTACGAACAGGATGGCAGCACCACCACAAACAAGGATGGCCCAACCACCTCCTCCATGGGACGCTTTCCTGCTGCCCCAGACACCACCCCTTCGCCCTACAACGACTACTATCGCGACTACGACAACTTCACCTCCGTCCCTCGGACCTTTGTGGGGAACACGGCCTCGCTCATGCCACGCAAGCACCTTGACCAGCAACACGAGCAGCAACGAGGGTCCGCGCCGTTCTCCTCACAGGCTCCGCCCGCAACGGCAGCGGCGAGGAAGGATCGTCGCCGGGTCGCGTTTGTGGAGCACCTCGGTCCGCTCGTCGAAGCACAGCGGGTGAGCCTCGCGCCTCGCGCTCTCTACGAAGACGGGAAGGATGTGGCAAGGGAAGCCAACCCCGCCCACGCCGACGACAGCCCCCCTCCTGCCTCTCACAGCCGAAGCAGACCCAAGGAGTACGATTCTGGCAGACTATCCTCTCACAACGAAACGAAGCACCACCACCAGCACCGTCAGCACCACCATCAGCAACAGCGCTCTCCGCACAGGCCGCAGCCCTCGCCAAAGTCCTCCCCGCGCCAGCAGCTGCTGCGAGCGGTCTACGGCGGCGGCACACGAGGAGAAGGGGCGGCGCACGCACGGAGGGGCGATGGCAGCAGCAAAGACAGCAAGGCGGGGAAAGGCCCGAACAAGAAGCGCGGCAAGACCCGGCAGAAGGAACAGCAAAGGAGAACAAGCCGGGCCGCACCGCAGCCATCTGCCTTCTCCGTCCGGGACGCGGCCACCACGGCACTCGAGGCGGATCGCTACGGCCACGTCCTCACCCGCCACGGGTTCTGGGGAGAGGAGGGGCAACGCGGCTATGCGTAGCGGTGATTCCTCTCCTCTTCTACCTCCCTCACTTCCGTCGTTTACTTCCTACTCAATGTTTGATCCTTTCTCTTTGCGCCATGCACCTAGCATCCCTAAAGGGGATGCACGTGTGGATATCTCTCTTTGCTTCTCTCTCTCCCCCCCCCCCCCGCGCCAATTTCTCTGGATCCCTTCCCGCCATTTGGAACACCCCTTCTGTACCTTCCTCCCTCCCTCCTTTCTGCATTCCCCCTCTCTCCCTTATTGCTCCTGGAACACATGTACAGTGTCCTCTCTCTCTCTCTCTCTGCTATTCTTCTCTCCCCCTCTCTCATGTTTCCCTCTCCCTCACCGTTCCTCCCCCCCTCCCCCCTCCCCCCTCCCCCAATGCAGCTGGACGGTTTCTTTTGCATAGTTCTCTCGCGCTATCTGCCACACTACCAGCCTTCCCCCCCCCCCCCCCCCCTCCCCTCCCCTTGTTATACACCTATATATGTTGAAAGCGACATTGATTGAGGGGAAAACTCCGAAACAGAACGAGCCAAAGTAGACACAGTGCTTTGCACTACCCCTTGCACGACAATACAGAGGGGAAACAAAAGGAGAGAGAGTTGTCCATCGCACTGAAGCAAGCCGGACCCAGCACGCTCTCTAGCTGGCATGGCTCCCCACTCCTGACGACCCTCTCCCCCCTTCCCCCCTTCCCCTCTACCCTACTCCTCTTTGTTAAGACGGTGCTACACACCAGTAGACAAGCGAAAGAAAGAACCTCATCGAAAGCGCGCGGGCTCCCACCACCACGATGCATCAGACACACACTATACCGTGGAACTCGGTGGCCCGACATGTCGACTTTGTGCGGGAGAACCCCGCGTACACGGAGTGGGGATCCTCAGCGTCCCACCCGACGGGGCTGTGTGTCCGCACCAAGGACGACGCGCGACGGGCCCAGGACCTCAACCACTTTGTTCGCTGCCTTGCCAATGCCATCCGCACCTTCACGCTGACGGAGATCGCAAAGGTGGAGGAGGCCAACGGGTGCCGCGGCATGGGGCTACCCCTCAAGGCCGACCCCAACGCACCACTCTTCCCGGATGCCCTCCTCGATCTGCGCGAGCACCCGTTCCACCTGGGCGAGTTCCAGAGAAATGACAATGGCGCCAACCAGCTGACGCGTGACCACCAGCGCCTCGACTACTGGGTGCAGCGCGCCGGAGGGGTCGATGGGTACTACACCACCTCACAGGGTGACCTTGCCGACTCCGTCAAACTGCTGATCCAACTTGGCGAATCAGAGGCGCTCCTACGGCTGTGCCGGGCTCCCCCGCACCTTCGCGGGATTATGTCCATGGGCTGGGGGCATTCCTTTGGCGTGGACCACGTTGTCTACGAGACGCTGCCGCGCTACCTGATGCTGAACATTGGCTACGCGGTGCGGCAGCGCGCGATGGCAGAGCGCCTGGAGGCGGCGGACAGGCCAACAGACCCGGCCACCGGCCTCCCTCGCGGGCTGAGTCCCAAGAAGCAGTTCACATCCCTATACGAGATTGGCCGCATGCGTCGGCTCGTGAGTGGGTCATTCGAGAACTATGACTTCTCCACTCAGTTCGTCCAGCACCGGGCCTTCTGGAGCAAGTACGCCAACAACGAGACTGACGAAGGCAAAGTCATTCTCGAGTACACGCAACGCGGCGGCACGGTGCCGTTCCCAATCCCAGACGACCCCACCGTCACGGACCCGGAGCGCGCCAAGCAGTACCTCGCAGACTGCTTCCGCTCGCTCTACCTAGTGAATCTGCTAGTGATGGAGAGGGAAAGCTGCGGCAGCAGCAGCACGACGGATGGTACTGATGGCCCAGATGCGGCAACCATATTTTGGGAGAACGAGATTGCACACGCGTTGAGGGAAACCATAGCCGGTGTTAGAACAGACTATGTGGAGGTGAAACTGCCCAAGGGCGGAGAGGCCCTGGTGGAGCGCTTCCACTAACAGTTCTTGTGGTGTGGCCTCGTCTCGACTACTTCTCTCCCCAACACAGCCCAACCGCCACCACAATGTGTCTGGGGGGTGGGGGGGAGGGGGGTGTACGCTCAGCTTTACCGAGCACCCGTGCCCTCGCTCTGTCTGTCCATTTCATCTCCTCTCCCCTTTCCCCTGGCAAGCCCTTTGCCCTGTGCCACCAGGGAGAGTCGCAACATCAACAGCAACAGCACATACTGGGCAAACACCTACCCGACGGACAAGGTGCTTTTATTGCGCGTTGGCTGTGACGGCGCGTGAAGCTTGATGTCATCCACAGTACCCGTGTGGCTCGATGCACGACTCACACACACACACCCCTCCTCCTCCTCCTCCTTTCTTCACATCCACTTCTTTGTTCTTGGAACTCTCGCTAGTCTATCTGGTAAGGAAGGTTCACATCCCCCCCCCCCCCCGTCCCCCTTTCGCATCGCGCAACAATGCAGATCTTCGTGAAGACGCTGACCGGCAAGACGATCGCGCTCGAGGTCGAGGCCTCCGACACGATCGAGAACGTGAAGGCGAAGATCCAGGACAAGGAGGGCATCCCGCCGGACCAGCAGCGCCTGATCTTTGCGGGCAAGCAGCTGGAGGAGGGCCGCACGCTCGCGGACTACAACATCCAGAAGGAGTCGACGCTGCACCTTGTGCTGCGCCTGCGCGGTGGCGTCATGGAGCCCACGCTGGTGGCTCTGGCCCGTAAGTTCAACTGGGAGAAGAAGGTATGCCGCCGCTGCTACGCCCGCCTCCCGGTGCGCGCGACCAACTGCCGCAAGAAGGGCTGCGGCCACTGCTCCAACCTTCGCATGAAGAAGAAGCTGAAGTAAGCAGAGAGAGAGAGAGAGATCCCCTTCCCTCACCCTCTCCCCTTCCCCCTTTTCCCTGACGACAATGCACTCCCCCCCCCTCATCTCCTCCTTTGACTCATTTCAACCCACCGAAGAAAGAGAGGCATCATTTGACAAACAAGTTGGAGGAAATGGACGGCCCACTCGCCTCGTGGAAGGGGCCGGAGGACCTTTCCTTCTTGGTTTCTTTCCTCACCCATCATCTCACTCGCGGAACCGTCCCCCCAAAACGCGCTTACCATCTGAACACTGCAACAGTGCCCCCCACCCCCCATCTCCATTCTCCATTCTCTCCTCACACTCACCTTTAGCTCCTCTGGCTATCGCAACTTGCTGAACACCACTCTATCGAACTTTGTTTATTGTTAATAGTTCCTCCTTCTACCTTCTCTCTCTATCGCAATCATCCGTCTGTCGACTCTCTCCCCCTCCCCCTCCTCCTCCTGTCTGTCTGTCAACATGTCCGCTGAGTGGGAAACCATCAAGGCGGCCGTGGAGAAGGACTGGGACGCCACCATTGTGCCGGCGCTGTCGGCCTACATCGAGGTGCCCAACCAGAGCCCCGCCTACGATGCGGAGTGGGCCACCAACGGGCTCATGGAGAAGGCCTTTGGCATCCTTATCGACTGGATGAAGGCGCAGCATGTCAAGGGCCTCACCTACGAGTACGTGCAGGAGAAGGGCCGAACACCCTTCCTCATTGTCGACATCCCACCCACGGCGCCGTGCAAGAACAC
>JASAOB010002531.1:0-17506 GCA_030849825.1 Herpetomonas tarakana | reverse complement strand
CCTCCTCTCTGCCAGTAAACCTAACGCTACGAAGCCAACCCCCTTACACTCCCTCCAACATACCTGCTCCTGTTCATTCCTTTCTATTCTCATTTCTCCTGATCTCCCCCTCGTGCTTCCTCGATTCCTAACATCTTCTGCATTATCTTGCTATACATTTCTCACTTCATCTTCTCAGCTTATAGCTCTCTCTCACTCTCTCACTCTCCTTCACGAGCAATCCACCCTTTTTCTCCTTCCTCAACCCACTCCGTTAGTCCTCTTGAGTTTGTCTTCTTTCGTGTCTTTTCCAACACCCCTCGGCAAACAGCACTGAAAAACGAAGAAACTATATCCACACATACATACCTCTCGTACTTTGTGACACCTCCATTTTCTTCGATTGCTAAGATCCTCCTTTCGCTTACCCCCTGACTTTCCGCGCCGTGCCGCCGTCAGTCTATTCACAACGCAAGCGCCAAGGAAGGTCAACAGAAGAAAACCTTCGCCATTTTCTACTCCAATCTTCCTCTCCATTGCCCTCTCCTTTCCCTTCCCCTCACCCCTCCCGCGCCTTTTTTTTCTCTCTTCTTTGCCACTTTCTCTGTGTTGTTTCGCTGCTCTGCCTCCTCTTTCAGAGACTCAGCCCTTGACGCCCCGTCTTGCTTGTTATCCGATACCCAAGCATCGCCTCCTTCCCTTGAAGAACACAACCTCGACGGACCAGCTCGCCTTCGTAACCACATAGGCAAACAACTCCCCCCTCCCTCCGTGGCTTGTCAAGTGCTCGAGCTAGTCTCAGAAGGGCCTCCACAATCCGACGTACTACACTTTTCACTTTCACTTTGCGGTGCATCTTTTCATTCTTCCGTGACACCGTCTGATTTCTCGCCTTTTCTCCTGTCCGTGCGAAGCTCGACTCGCCCCTCTCCCCACCACTCGCCTCCCCCGCCCTCCCCCGTCGGTATTGGCTGGATAGAAGCTCCCTCTCTCTTCTCATAGCTGAGCGCGTGACTGTTGTACTCACACAGTCTCTTTTCATTCACCACCCCTCTTTGTGAATCGTTCATTCTCCTACCCACCCAAGCGGAGAGAGTATCACCGGTGTTCCTCTTCTCCACCCCCCCCCCCCACCCCCCCTCCACATCCACCTCGTGGTTGGGAAGTAAAAAGCTCAAATTTTCACACACACACACTCACAAAAAAGACCTCCTTCGTACACGCACGTGTATATATATATATATACCGTCATTTCTGTTCCACGTGTTCTTACATTCTTCTTCTCACTTGTTCGCTGTCTGAGCGTCTCCCATCTCCACGGAACGCGCTTTCAGCTCTACTTTCACTTGTTCTCCTTTCTGTCCATACATTCTGTCCATCCCCCGCCCCTCCCTCGCCTTCGTGTGTCGCCCCCCCTCCCCCACCTCACCTCCCCTCCTCTCTCTCCACCTACTTCCCCTCCCTTCTTGCATCGCACCTCTCCATCATGAGCGTCTCCACTGTCGTCCCCTTCGAGTCCTTCGTGATTTCGACCAGCGAGGACACGGTGAAGGCCTCCCCCCTCTCCGCTTCCAGCAGTCTTGCTTGCACCCCGAGGAACTCTTTCACGGTTAGCTATGCCAATCGCGCACCTTGCAATGGCCCCCGCTTCCTCACCCCCGCTCGCGACGACATGGCCTTCCAAGCGCACCAGCTTCAGGTCCACCGCAGCGAGCTGCACGCAGCCTTCATGGCGAAGCACGAGAACGCCATCGCCAGCATTTCGGAGGCTGAGAGGTCGACCGGCGTGAAGATGCTGCTGCGCACAGCAGCGGAACGCGACGTCGACATCGCGAAGAAGCAGCAGTACCCGCAGCCCGTTCTGCAGTTCATGAAGACCACCTGGCAAGCATTCCTCCAACAAGCTGACGCCTTCCTCAGCCAGCCGGCGCTCCCGCTTGGCGATGCAGAGGTGGACGTCGGTCAGGCAGTGGACGTGGCTGGCCTGTCGCGCAGTGCTGCGGCCATCGAGAACGTCAGTAGCATTGGTGTGTGGTTCAGCGGACCGAATGTGTCGCTACCGCTGCGGCAGTACGCCGTGCAGGTACCGAATCCGACCAGTGAGGATGGAGAGGAGGCCCAGACAATCATTGTGGTGGGTCTGATTTCCTTCTCCTACTCCAGCTACATCATGCAACTCCGTTCCGTTGCCCAACAGTCTGTCCTCGCAGAGCTGGCGATGATCGAGGAACAGCTGGGCACCCGGTGCCTCTTCACACCCAAGCTCCTCATCACTCCGTAGACACGTGCGACCCCCTATGACTGCCCTTATGCAGCACGGGTAGTTTTAGTTTCCTTTACATTGTCTCGGATTCATTCACTCCTTCCGCAATCCCCCTCTCTTCCCCTCTCTTCCCCTCTCCCCTCCCCCCATCCCTCCTTCTTTCCTCATCGGGTCAATGCCTCCGTCGTTTGGCATTCCTTCCGTGTGCTTTGCGAGGACGGGAGTACACCTCCGTCCTTCATTCTCTCCTTTCATTTCCCGTGGCCCCTAATGCTATGGCTCCTACGATTACTGTGACTATTACTACTACTACTTCTTCCGCTATTGCGCTAACTGTTATTATCATCGCGGCCACTATCATCTTGTTCCTTTCTCCCGTCCCGTATATATTGGTTTTTGTTGACTATCGCGCCAAACGCCGCCTCTATCTTCTCTGTACACCACAACGAGTACAGGCAACGAGTCGCCTCAACTTCTTCTTCCCCGTTCTCTCACTTTTGGGCTCATATATGTTGGAACAGACGCGACCACTGTTCTGACCCTCGTTTCGGTTACTATTCGTTCGCCTCTTCATTTAATCTCCACCACCCACCGTCGTTGCCGCTCTCCCCGCACTCAACCATTACAGAGGGACCACCTCCCTCTCCCTCTTTCTCTGACTTGACTGCACCTCCCACCGTCTTGCCACCTGCACTCCTTCGTTGTAGGGCAATGCACGATCTCTGACTACCGTCAGAAGTCGCTATCTGCAGCCTTTCCAAGAAGGAGCACGCCTTGCGGATCTTCACTCGTTCTCCTTTTCATTGTCTTCGTGGCTTCCCTTTTTTGGATGAGATGTTATCATCTGTCTAATAGCGACGTACTCCCCCCACCCATGTTTCATGACCGCGCTCCCACATACACACCTCTCCACGTCCCGGACGTTTCCTTCAGCACGGAGTAATACCTTTGCACAACCAGTTGTACGGATTTTTTTTTTTTTTTGCCTCCTTTCCCCGTTTCTCCTTTGTGTCCTCTCCAGTCCCCCTCCCTCTCCGTGTCCTACGGAACTGCCTCGGCGTGGTCCTCTCACCTCTCTCTCCTCCCCCTACCCCTCCCGGGGAGCATCTCTATTGTTCACCTATCCTTCCCCAGCATTCGTGATCCCCTTCATTCGCTACAAGCGTATTTCTTTTCTTTCCATCCCCCCTCCCCCTCTTCCTCCTCTTCTCCTTTTCTCCTTTTCTACCCTGCACCCCTCACGCCGACTCTCGTCGTCCCCTTTGTGAAACATATCCACGATGGTTTACTACGTCAGCAATACACGTACGTCCTACCATTGGGTAGACACCATGTCATCTACACCTCCTTCAATTACCTCGCTTATAACTGTTTGATAGTGCTCCTTTGTATCTCCCTTCCATTTTGCTGTCTTCTTCTTATCCACCATTTCTCTTCTCATAGGTAATTATATCCACCACGCTCCCCTTTGTATTCTTGTCCTGTATCCGAGCTGGCACGGTGCTCCCTTCGTCGCGGCATCATCTTTTCCAATACCAGCCCACGCTATTGGTACCAGCAAATGCGTACCCCGTGACACAGATCGCGATGAGGCGGAGGTCCCCCACCCCCACCCCCTCCCGTGATTCCCTTGTCAAATGCTGTCCTGCTACTCGTGTGCCCTCTTTCTCACTCCCTCTCTCTGACGCAGCGCGAGCCCGGGACAGCTTTGCTTTGCTGAGTAAGGCTGCAGTTCTTCATGAGACCCTCTCTACCTCTTCACTGGTGATATAAACTGGGAAGATCACGCATCAGCACGCAGCCGTTTCCTCTCACTTCTCGCGTACGTGTGGGCAAGCCGGACAGCACCCGACAAATCAACAGCAATAGCAGTAATAACAATATGGGAGACCCCGCCAGCGTGCCCTCCCCCTCCCTTCTCCTTTTCGCTACCCGTAAAAACAGGAGAACAAAACCTCAAACATACACAGCTCCGTCATACGTGTGCGTCCCCATTTTCCCCTGTTCAGCCGCGACCTGTGCCGCCCCCTTGACCTCCTTCCTCCCTTTGCACTATTCTCTACTGCCATGATTGCGCTCGCAGACCATAAACCTCTCCCCATTCCTTTCATCCCTCATGCATACCCCCATTGTTCTCCCCACATCTCATCTCGTTCTCCTTTTTTCCCCTTTGCTGGTGTGGTCTTTGCAGAACTCCCCTACATGCATCATTGCATGGTGTCCCACCTGCCACCTGTCCTCTCTCGCATCTCGCCAGGCTTGGACCCCGCCCCCCCCCCCCCCCCCCAACCGCCATGCATGGCGCTTCACGACACTTCCCCCTCCCATCCCCCACGCGTGTGTTTCCCCTCGAGTTTGCATCCGTTCATTGTCTTCCGCTCTCATCTCGCTCACGTGTGTTTGTGTGCCCGTGCACGACGAGCGGTCCGCTGCTCCGCAGTAAACTCTATGTTTTCCTTCTTCTTCTCGTTGCCTCCTTCGTCATGTATTCAAACAGTAGTTGCAGCTGCCCCTCGCGGTAACTTGTGAACGTGGCAGCGTAGAAGTCCACTGTCAGGTCGTGGGAGACGAGTCCAGCCTGCGTCCCTCGGTGCCACGTGAACTTAGTCCTACTGTTTTGCTTTGATTCTTGCTTTGAGTGTTTCCCTCGCTTTCGCCACGACGTTCGCAAAATCCCCACTCCCTCTCCCCCTTTACCTGGCAACCGGTAAAACCGACTGAGCGTGGTGGTGCGTCGGTGTGATACTCGCACCACGAACCCTCCGCGTTGGCACGGACACCCCAACCTCCGGTGGCGCTCTGGGGGCAACACCGCGAGGGGGTGGTGGACGAAGTCTTCGCAGGAGCACACCCCGTGAGAAAAGTCCTTATCGGCTCTCAGCGGCTCTGCGTTACCGCGCCTGCCGTCGGCCCGTCCCGGGCAATCGACAAAAATACGTATCTCATGGGGATTGTGGTTACCGATGGTGCGACGCACACACACACACACACACACACACACACACACACATGCGAACTCGACATCCGCCACTCTTTTGCAGCCTTTGCTGTTTCATTCTCCCCTCCCCTCTCTCCAGTCCATTTCTGTGATGTTCACTTTTTCTCTTGACATCTGGTTTCTGCTCGCTTTCTGTTCTCTTCATGTGTCCTGTTCTTTACCTTGATGGGGTTACTGGGCTGTCCTCCGTGGGGAGTCTGTGTGGGTGCGTGTGGGCGTGTGTGGTCGTGTGCGTTTGGCAGCCACGAACCACGCGTCAAGGACAGTGTGTTCCCCCTACACCACCCCACTCGGCCCCCACTCCCCCTCACCATTTTCTCCTTCTATGCTCTCCCCTCACAGTACAACAACATCTTTCACGCTCTCCTCCTTTGCGCAGCACAGTCTCCCTCCCTCCCTCCCTCTCCCTCCCCTACCACATGAGAGAACGAAGAAATACCACCAATATATACATATATCCTCACCTGTCCACCCATCGAGCATCGGAAAGCCTCTCTCCATCAATGGCATACACACGAGCTTCCTCATTGCGACACGGATGGTGACTTTCCTCGCTCGCGCTTTCCCCATCTTTTCGTTTGGCTACGCAAATCTCTTCCTTCACGTTGGCCCGTCCCTTTCTTCCACTCCTCCTTCTGTTTCTCTTCCCTTTATCTGTGCCAGACTCCTCACCCCATGGGAGTGTGTCTGACCGTATGGGTTAACGCAAAAAAAAAAAAAGAAATATTTAAAGAAAGGAATGATTCGCCGTGTGGTCAACGTGATCGCTCGCGGTGGTGACGGGCGGCCATGGCACTTGGCACGCCTGCTGGAAACGAGTCAGCGGCGGGCCATCCTCCGCTAAGCTTCCTGTGCCCTGCCTGCGTCATGTCACGTCACGCGATGGAGGATTTGTAAGAGCGAGTGTGCGACTCCACGGTCCGATGGGAAAGGCAAGCCCAGCCCCTCCCTACCAAGCCACGTTTCGTGCTTCTTCCTCTGCCCCTCCCCAGCGCTACTCGCCCTTCTCCTCTCCTTTCTTCGTTTTGCCAAGTTCTGTTTTTAACGTACGCGAACTCCCCCCCCCCCCTCCCCTGGAGCAATGCTGCAGAGTCTCGATTGCCTTTCCCGCAGTGGGTGCCCAGCAGTCTCCCGCGCGCCGGTGACCTGTCGACTGTCCGATGAGCTGTACCAGCTTTCGGTCGCCCCGTCGCCAGCCAGCGACGATGAGCACCGTCTGCGTTCATGGAAGGCTGCTCTGGATCGGTCGATGATTGGCAGCGAAGAAAATGAGCAGCCCAGCACAGCGCATGCCCTGGAGCAGGTGGCCCAACGCATACAAGCTGCCGTGGCGGGGCACACTACTGGGTTCCCCGGGCCAATGTGCTCGCCGCTGCGACGCTCGCACACTGGCATGCTGCGTAGCCAGCCGTACACGTTGACGGAGAAGAGCGACGGTATTCGGCTGCTCACCTTGGTGGTGAAGCAGCCTCGTTTTCCACGGTGGGTGATGATACCCGAAGAAGTCAGCACGAAGCCAGGGGGGCGTGCTGCCGAACCGTGGACGTTCCTCGATCACTTGGTGAACGTGGCGTCTCTAGAGCACGACGTTGCGCCGTCAAGCCTGGACGAATCGACCGTGCAGTTAGTGGAGGATGGGGGAGGGGACGGTGCGATGACGCGTGAGTACCGATGGGTGAGGGTGTCTGGCAGTGCAGACACGTTCGAGTTGACACGTCTCCCGACTGCTGATGGATCTGATCCCGCTCACGAGGGGCCAATCGTCGTTCGTCGACACCGCGATCGGTCGCGCTTTCTGGCCATTGTGGTCGACCGCACAATGACGGCCGCGCATCTCATCCTCAATTCTCCCGTTGCACCGTTTCGGGACGAGTACGAGGCTTTGGTCGTAGACGGCGAGCTCATGATGGCGCACGAAACGATAGCCGCCGGCGAGCGTCTGCTGCACTGCGAGTGCTGTGGAGGAGAACCTCTCCATAAGGAGACCCGCGTCGTGCTTGGGCTGTTTGACCTGTTCAGCTACCAGAAAGCAGGAGAGACAGCGCGGCATCTCACCCACGAGACGATGCCCCACCGCTATGATATCTTGAAGGCTGCTGTCCTCCTTTCCCCCTATGCCTCGTTGGCGGATGGCAGTCTGGGCAATCCAACTGTCGTGAAGCCTGCGATGAGGTCGTTCCCAGGCAGCGGCGTTGCGTTTTTCGCGAAGGAGATGTGGTCCACAGGGGACTTTGCGAGCTGCCTGGCACGCATCACGTGTGAGCCGTCGTCACGGCGGTATTGGTTCGCCGGACCGTACGGGTTCTCGCAGAATGACGGGTTCATCTTCACTCCGGATGTCTTTGTTATTTGCTCCGGGGCCAGCAGAACGCAAGTCAAGTGGAAGTGGCGCTCGCTACTGTCTGTCGATTGGCTCGTCCGTGCTTACGACGAGGCCGCCTCAGAGTACACCGTCAGTCTCTTCTTTCGCAAGTTAAACCACGGCTTCCGCGAGGACACTGTGGGGCATTGGAAGCGCCACAAACCTGTGAGGCTGCTCAACCCGCACAGGCTACCTGTGTCCGCCAGCGCGGACGTTGTTGTCGAGTGCGTGTTCAACCACGCCGCACGCTGCTGGAGTATGGAGAGGGTTAGGCGAGACCGTAGCGAGGCCAACTCCATTGTCACAGCCATCTCCGTGTTCGAGAGCTTAGCGGAGAACATAACACTGACGGCGCTGTGTGGGGTGATTCGACTGTCGATGGGCGAGCCCGTGCGGGGCAGCGCGACCGCCTTGTCCCTTGGCGCGCTCGCCGAGGCGTTGGACCCTGTCTCCACGGCGAGGGATCCAGCTCCCGCTGGCCCCGTCGGGGCGGTGGAGCCCCCTCACGCTGAGAAACGCGTCACCACCAAGCTGGGTCTGCGTGCCATCGCCACCCCGCGTGGCGGAACGAGTCTAGTGCTTGTGTGGCTCACGAACACGGGCAATCCAGCGGTCAAGAATGGCATTCCGTGCACCCTGTGCCTCGTCCGGGAGTGTAGCGGACTGGGACTACCGTGTGCTGTGGCGACTCCCTGCGACGGCAGTGGGAGCAGCAGCAGCAGTGACGAGATGGGCGACAGCGGAGGGGATGGTAGTCTGTCCAGCGATCTGGAGGACTACCTGTACATTCAGCTCGCCAACGCCGGTGGCAGCTGTGCGTGGTCAGACTTTGTTGTGGATGCGTGCTTCGATGGCGCGGCAGGCCGGTGGGTCATTGCCAAGCTGCATCCCCACGCAAAGAACAGCGAGGCCAACTTTGACTGGCTTCTTAATCATCTGCAGTGGCTGATCGAAAACGGCGGTGGCGATGCGGCGGTGACGGCGCTGCCACCGTCGCTGTGTGGTCCACCTGCCGACATCCCCCGCGCCACGATCGCGGAGACGCGGCTAACCAACGAGCACTACGCGGGCAAGGCAAAGGCTCTGGGGGCACCGACTCCCGGCAACGACACACCGGCGCTGCAGGACCGTGGTCAGCTGCGGCGGTTCAACAACTGGGTGAAGGCCGTTGTGTTGGCGCAGGAGGGCGGCAGACTCGCAGAGAAGTTCAAACAAAGCGTGGGCAGCAGCCCCCACAGGGGGAGAGGTCCTGCCGGGAGGGGACGGAGAGCAGTCGCCGCCCCTTCCGCACCACCGGCTCGCGTGCTGCGCGTGCTCGACGTGTGCTGCGGAAGGGGCGGCGACTTGCTGAAATGGCGGTCTCTGGAACCGGCGTTTCTCTACATGACCGACGCCTCCTTCGAGTGTGTGGCTGAGGCGGCAGCGCGGTATTGCACCACGAAGGGCCTAAGCACCAAGGCGCGGGAGCCAGGTGTGCCGGCGCGCTTTGCCGTGCACGACGCGTTTGACCCGGAGTCAAGCCTGCACGATGCTCTCCTGGCGGTGACAAGGAGCGGCTCGCTCCCCTTTCATCTCGCTTCCTGCCAGTTCTCCATTCACTACGGTTGTCACTCAGAGGAGCGGCTAGAGTACTTCCTGCGCTCCGTGTCCAGCTCCCTCGCCCCTGCCGGGGGCGTCTTTGTGGGAACGACGGTGAATGATGCGGAGCTGCTGCGACGCTTCCGTGAGGCGAGTGCAGCGGAGTTCGGAAGCGCTCACTATCGCATTCGGTTTCCACCGGAATCGGCGGAACTGGTAGGACGGTACGTCGCCAGCGTCACTGACCCATCCCAGACGGAGGAGGAGGCGGTGCCGTTTGGCATCAAGTACTTCGCTACCGTGGAGCAGTCCGTGACGGAGCTTCCCGAGTACGTGGTCCCGTGGCGGCGGCTCGTGACTGTTGCCGCCCGACACGGCCTGCGCCTCCTTTTTGATGAGCCGTTCCTTGCGTTTGCTGACCGACACGAGCAGTCCCCGCTAGGCCAAGCACTACTCTCTACCTTTGCCTCGGGAGGTAGACGAGCGCGCGATGCAGACATGCCTGGGCTGGCGCTGTCCCGTGAGGAGGAGGAGGCCGCATCCCTGTACCGTGTCTTTGCCTTTGAGAAGAACTGACACGCCGATGCTTGGGCACTGGCGTGGAGCGCACGGACGTACTACGAAACAAGAAGAATGAAAAGCAACAAGTAGGGAGAGAGAGAAAGAGTTCTTCCTCGCTCTTGTGATTCGGGCCTACATGCCCCTACCTACACACACGTACACACACACACATACACACATACTTGCACCCAGTCGCACTCTAGCGCACCGCCTCACTGCCTTTTTCGCGAATCTTCTCTCACCTTAGCTGTGGCCTTTCTTCTCCAACAGGGAGACCATATATTACCAAACATTCCGAATAGCTTCGCACCCGCCATCTCTCCCTTTCCCACACACACACACTATTCACTACCTACATCACTGGTCTGACAGCGTTCTGCCAAGGCGAATCGCAAAGAGGACACGCAGCAACTTCCTTGAGAACGCGCATATTTCCTCCTAGAAGGACCTGACTCCGCCATGTTCCAGGCCGACGACGTCTTCAGCGCCTTATTTGGCGGCGCCAGAGGCGGGGTACCGATGCACGCGGCTGGGCGTGGCGCACGCGGCAGGGACACCAGCGTTGCTGTTGGGGTGCCAACGACGTTGGAGGAACTGTACAATGGTACGCAGAAGGAGATCCTGCGCAGACGAACCGTTCTTTGTGGCACTTGCCAAGGTCGCGGGACAAGGGCGGGTGCCACCAAGTCGCAGGCACGGTGCCCGTACTGCCGCGGGGCTGGCGCGCGTGTGGTGGTGCAACAAATGGGTATGATGACGCAGCGCATGCAGATTCAGTGCGACGGCTGCAACGGCACGGGTGAGCGAGTGGACCCGAAGGACCTGTGCACCGGCTGCGGTGGGAAGAAGGTGGTCGGCGAGGACAGCCGGTTGATGTTGAGCATTACCAGGGGCATGGCTGACAAGGAGCGGATCGTCTTCAAGGGCCAGGGCGACACCCACCCCGATGTGCTAACGCCCGGCGACGTGGTGGTGGTCCTCCAGATGGAGAAGCACGCCACCTTTGTGCGCCACGGCGACGACCTCCACGTCAAACACAGCATCACCCTAGCGGAGGCGCTGTGTGGCTTTCAGTTCAAGCTCACACATCTCGATGGCAGAGAGCTGACCGTTCGCCGTAGCCGAGGGGAAGTTACCCGGCCCGGCGAAATGAACATGGTGAGGGGAGAAGGCATGCCAGTCAAGGAGAAGACGGGCAAGAACGGCGACCTCTTTGTGCACTTGGACATTGTTTACCCAGAGTCCCTTTCCCCGGAGCAGTTAGCGGCGCTGCAAATCGCTCTCCCGCAGACACGCGCAGCCCCCACTACGAACGAGGAGACCGAAGACTACCACATCGCCTACGCCACGCGCACCTCCGTGGCAGAATTCCGCGCCGAAATGGAGCACGAGGAGATCGACGACGACGACGATGACGGCGGCGGCGTGCATGTTGGTGGCTGTCCGATGCAATAGGCGCACGGGCAGACAGATGGCATGTGCAACGTGCCCATTCTCGGTGGCGTCTTCTGCCGGCGTTGGACAGGCCATGCTGGGACGATTGAAGGGAAGAAAGCGGCGGCGCACCGTGGCGCTATCGCTCCGTCGTGGACCTCTCGCTCCCACAAACCCCATCTGCATCACGCCTCTTTACTTTTCATTATGTTACGGTTACACCCATCTCCCACCCCTCCCCTCCTTCGAGCACCAGCCCCCCCTCTCCATTTCCTTCTCTCTCTCTTGTTCTCCCTCCTGTTATCCTGTTATTCCACTCACACACACACTCGCACATACAGATGTGGAGGAGATCCCTGCGGACTTTAAACCCCCCAGCTAAAAAAAGGAACACAGAGCAAGTGCACACCGACGCGATGGAGAGCGAAGCACCAGAACCCCCCAACTCTTCCCCCCACCCCGCAGGCAACAGCATCACCATGGGAGGGATTGTTGGCAGGGAAACCGTGTGTGGCCTAAAAGGGTCGCGCTCCCTTCGCACCGCCAAGAGACACGCGGTTTTTGTCGCCTAATGTGTGACAGAGCCCACTCTTCTTCTCTCTCCCCCTCCTCCCTACCGGTGCCACGCCCCTTTTCTGCACCTTTTGCTTCGTCTTCCGGTTGGCGTGATATTTCCATTTCTCTCGCCCACCTTGAAGGATGTCAGGAATCTGCACTCTGTGCCATCAAGAGGGTTTGGTAAGGTCCGAGGATGTCGACAATTCTCTACAGAGACCGTCTGAGCGATCATGAGTTCACAAAGCACCTATCGAGACACTGCAACCAGGCACACCTCGTGCCACACAGCAACGGCGCATTCGATTACGGCTGTGGCAGCTCGCTCGTTCTTGTCCACGACTTTCAATCGCTAGAGCAGACAGGAGACCGCGCAGGCGTGTGCAGACGTGTTGAGGAGGCGCAGAAACTGGTGACCGCGCGGGGAACTGTTGTGCTGCTGGTGACCATCAACGTGGCCGAGCCCTCGCTGGAGGTGCTGTCGTGGCTTAACCTTGACTGCGGTGTGCTGCGCCGGTGCTCCGTGGTGCTGTGCTGGAGCTTGGACGAGGCCTCACAGTTTCTCGAGACACTCGCCTCGGCGTCCTCACTCTCCGTCAGCTACCGGCGCCAAGGGCGTACAGGCAGCGGGGATTCCCGTGGTGCCGTGAGGGGGCCAGAGACGGCACCCGCACACGCTGAGGGAGCTGAGGACAAGGGAAATCCCTTCGAGATTATCAAGGAGGCGCTCACGCAAACGCCGCAGTTTCTTACTGGGGGCGACGTCGTGCGCATTGTGAACAGGCATAGGACGGTGGCGGACCTCCTTCTGCAGTTCGCACCCAACGCGGTGACAGACCTGCCAGGTGTCAGCACCAAAAAAGCACAGCGCCTCCACGATGTTCTGCACGCCCCTTTTCACACGTCCCTGCCGGGTGTCGCCGACTTCCTCCCAGGCCCAGCGGGGGAGGATAGGACGGGAGCAACATCCATCATGGGAGCGGACCCCGTGGCACTCCTGCCGAATGGAAGCAGCGACGCACCACAGGTGGCAAAAGAGATTGGCGTCTCTAGTGCGGTAGGTGAGGCACTCAGCCGCATTCGTTTGCGAGAAGACGCCGAGGACGGTGACGAATGACGGGCCTAGCGTGCTGCGAGGTGTTGTGGAGCAGCCACACAAATCAACAGGTCTATATACGAAGGAAGCGCGACGTCGAGCGTAGGGCACGGCGACGTGGCTGCTGCCGCTGCTGCTGAGAAGCACCACCTGTGACACTACACGATGAACCTGCCAGCATTCTACACCGCACCCCCCACCCCTCTTCTCTTTATTCTTCTGTTCCCCCCCCCCTTCCCCCCCCATCCTTGTTCAGCACCCCAGATACCCATTGCGGCGGCGTTATATTGGAACATTCTCGCGGCTGGGAAGCTCGCAGACTCCTGTCTTCTCGCTCATTGAGGCCCTTGCGCGCTTTTACACACGCGGAGGCAGCTTGGCGCAGTGTGAGCGCGCCACTAGACGACTTTCCCCTCTCAGTGACGACGCCGACGCCGATACGGGCCACACGCACACACGCAAACTCGGCATCGGCCATGCACCGTGGCAGTCCGCCAAGCCTCGAGGACGAAGGGCAGTCTGCAGTACGGGGACCAAACGAGGCGCTAGTGTGGCGTCCCACGCGCGTGCCCGAATGGAGGAGTCCAAGTCGCGACTCCCATTTGCCGGACCGTGACGCTGCTCCAGCGGTGATGGTGCTGTCCCTCCCAAAGGAAACGGCACCGCGGCTCGTTCCCGCACTTGTGTGCCATCCCGAGGACGCTGGGGAGGCGACGTCGGCAGCCGCACAAGATTTCTTGCCGGCGCGAGAAGGCGAACGGGGAACTGCGAACGAAAGTATCAGCGAGCGTCCTGTTCCTGGGAACGGCTCGGATGTGGGGGCGCAGCCCGTTGACGCAGCCCCACCACCACCACCACCACCACCACCATCACTGCCAGTGCGAACAACAGCTACTCTGCAGGCCAAGAAGATAGGCGGCGATGCGAGTCGCACCAACGAGACGGCCCACGCGGATGATCTGCTAGGACGTTTTGCGGAAATGAGGCGGCAATCCGTCGAGTTTCATGACAAGGTGAAATGGAACTACGATCAAGTTGCTGTTTTGGAGACACGGCACGAGCGAGAAGCAGCAGCCTACCGCGACGCTGTCAATGCAAAACTCTCGCATCAGCAGCAGCTTATTGATACGTCTCAGGCCGAACTGCAACGCAGTAAGGAGACAATCAAAGCAATGAAGGAGGAGTACGATTCTCTAGCGCAGCGGGCGAGTGCGGCGGAGCAAGAGTGCTACACCTCGCGGGTTCAAATGGCTCGCTTGGAACAAGCCTCCCGGCATGCGGAGGACCGAGCACGGATTGCCGAAGTCGGCCGCGGCATTGCGGAAGTGCGTCAAAAGGAGGCAGAGACGGCGATGGCGTACATGACGAGCTACGTCGAAGAGCTCTACACGAAGCTCACAACGGCAACCGCAGACAGAGAGGCAGCGCTTCTGAATCAATACAAGGCATTCGAGGAGAACCGCGAGCAGCTCATCGCCTTCTTTGACAAGCGGGAAGCCGCTCTGGTCGGCCACCTCAGCGCTACCGCGCGAAAGGTCTACGCCGAGGCGCAGGAGGCCTCCGCTGAGACGACCGCAGCTGCTGTGGCGCACTGGAAGGAGCTGTACGACGGCCTGACCGCGCAGTACAAAAGGCTCGAGGAGTCCGTCGAGCGGCGGAAGCTTGAGGCCGAACGGGAATGGGCCGAGAAGAACGCGCGACTGGAGACGGAGGCGGCCCGACGGCAAGCTGCCCAAAACGCGGAGAGGGAGGCTGCTTGGGAAGCGATGCAGAAGCGCGAGGAGACGCTCACGCGGTCCATGACCTTGCGCGAGGCGGCGCTCCAGGCACGCGAACAGAAGATGCTCGAGGAGCACGCCGCTTTCGAAGAGAGTTGCACGACAGCCATGCGACGGCGCGAGCTCGAGCTCAAAGCACACAACGAAACTGCCCTCCTGGCGACCAAGGACGCCTTCGAGAAGGAGCGTGAGCGCTTATTGGACAGCTTTACGGATCAGCTCCAGAAGATCTCAAACATGCACCTAGACAATGAGCGCGAGCTGGAGAGGATGCACCGCGAGAAGGAGCGAGAAATGGCGCAGCGCTACCGACAAACAAGCGACAACCTTGGCGAGCGGGAGAGTCGGGCGAACCTGAAGGACTCCACCTCGTCCGCCAAGGAAACGCTGCTATCCTCGTTCGACACTATCGAGAGTAAGCAGCGAGCCCGCGCCGAGCAGCTGCGCGCACAGATGAAGGCAGGCGTAGCACATGCTCGCTCCACGCACGAGCAGTAGAGTATCCGTCGCACTCAAAGTATCCTTACCTCTGGCCTATTGTCCTGGGCATGGGGGACCGAAATAGTCGGGGGTGTGGGGCAGTGGGAGGACAGGAGCGTAAGGGAGGGTGTGCGAGCATGTGTGGGGAATCGTCTTTGTCCCGGATGTGGCTCGCCGTTGCGGATGGAGGGGCACATCTGCCACAACGGGTGTCTCCTCACACCCTTGCACAATCTGTCCCCACTCCCCGATCCCCCCTCCTCCCGCGTCTGTCTCCCACACACAGCAGCAGCAGATACAGTGACGCATGTGGACTGCGAAGATGAATGACGCTCGATCCAAAGCAAATGAAAAAAAACTACTCGGTTGCTACTAGTCCCTATTATGCCCAGACACTGCTTATGGCCACCGTTCTCCTTTCCTCCTTCGCCTCCAGCCCGCGCTGTGCCTCTCAAACACTTCCTCACAGAGTCCTTGTTTTAGTTCTTCTTCGCTTCGCGATGTGGCGGCAGATTCTTCAGCGCATGGGCACTGCAGTTCACCCCGCACTGCAGCGTGCGAGAATCGAGAATAAAGGGTGTGCTGGAATCGTTGTTGGCGACACGTTGGGCCCGGGCGAGCTGGTCGCACTCATTCCTTTCTGGGCGTGTGCTTCACCGGTTGTAGCCCTGCACTCGCCATGGGGCACTCAGTTATCCGAGGCACTGCCCGCGGACATTGTCGGGAGCAACGGCCACGCGCACATCCGTCTCCCCAGGGACGGCGCCATCACGACGGCGTTTCTCGCCATGGCCATGGCCGAAAGAAACAACCCACTCCGCGCCTATCTCGATAGCATCTCATGGGAACACCCATCTGACGCGGAGCTGGCTGCCCACATGACGGCGGGTGACGCGGAGAAACTCGGGACCATCCGCAACATTAGTGAGAGCATTGTGCAGCAGTTGCACACCGTACTGCGCACGTTGTCGGGGAGCATCTCCCTTGCCCATACCCGCCGTGCTTTCACCATGTGCGAAACCCGCTGTGTCGATGTCCCGTTCAGCGACGCCATCCTTGGTGGTCCTGCGCTTGTGCCCTTTGTAGACCTGCTAAACCACGACACCGAGTCCGACAGCTTGCGCATTTACCTTGCTAGTGCGCCAGACATTCAGAAGGAGGGCTACCCTTCGTGGTGTGACGACGCCTTCACCGCCAAGACTCCCTTCTTTGTTGTTGTTCGTGCACACACACAAGTTGATGCGCGAAGCGAACTCACCTACGCCTACGCGGATCCGCAGGAAAGTGCCGAGCTGTACAACGACGCCGTGTTCTGGGCCGCTCGGTTCCGGTTCCTCCCGGGCAGGCTTCGCCACCAATCGGAGGAGTTGACGGCCAGGGAATGATAGCGCGTGACGAACTTTGCTTCTCTTCTCTCGCGATGCAGCGCTCGGAGAACGCTATACCCCAAGGAGAGACGGGAAAGGTGTGCTGACGGAATGTGTGTGTGTGTGTGTGTGTGTGTGGATCCTCCTCTTCACACCACTTTAGACAGCAGCAGCAGCAACAAGTCCCCCATCGAGATGAGAGACGCCGACACCGGTGAAATCTTCTTCTACGTCTTCGCCCCTTCCTCCTCCTCACACACACACACTGCTTTTTCCCCTGCGTTGGTGGTTTGTTCACACTCTTGATCGCTGAGTGGCCCCCATTCGCTCCTCTTTGCCTGCCGAGAGAGAGGGGTACATACATCTGCCCATCTCAGTCGAACACGGACCGGGGGACGAGGCTGCGAGGGGAAGATAACTTCCAGAGTTTGGCTTCGTGGCAGTTTCCCATCGTTACGAAGCGCTACATCGAGATGCACGTCGAACAGCGGACGGGCTACTTCACACAGGGGGAGACGCCACTGGTGCTGCTGTGGGATGGTATTCTTTCGGCGCTCGCGTGCAGCGGAGCGACACGTAGCGCGGCAGAGCCAGGGCACCGGAAGCCCTCTGCCACAGGTGTGCGCAATGAACACAGGGTGAGGAAGTACCGCAGGAGTCGCACCCGGCGGAGTATCTACCAGTGTTACACGAGGAAGCACTGCTTTTGGGTGCCAGAGCCGCACCGCAGTCGTGAATCCGCGCTCCCTGCCCGACAGAAACGAGTCCAATTCTCTAACCACGTGGAGGTGGTCCTCTTCCATCCGCAGTGACAGAGGCCCCGGGGTACAGCTTATGCAATGTCCCCCCAACGAGCGCAGAGGGACGCGTGGACGCGCTGTGTTCCCCTTCCTTCTTCCCTATGTGTGTGATTGAGGGTGCCGGTGTGCAGCTCCAAACGCTGTCATGCAAAAGGTATGCGTGCAAAACAACGATTCCTCCAACTACTCCGATCAATGACTGCTTCTACTCACAACCCTCGTCAGAGGGACTTCGTGGTGCGCTGTACCTGACTC
>JASAOB010002530.1:0-19830 GCA_030849825.1 Herpetomonas tarakana | reverse complement strand
AGGCGCGTCGCCATCGTCAGCATCGCCTCCGCCTTCTGCACTCCCCACGACAAGATGCGTGCGCTCTCGATGTTGCGGAGCGTCACCGCGATGACTTTGAGGAGGAGAAGAAGGTAGGCATGTCGATGGCGGTTCGCTCGGCCCCCAGGAGCTTCGATGCAGCCGACGTATTTGCCACCAGCGATAAGGGGGATGTAGAGCGTGTTGGCGATCGTGTACATGTGTGTCGTGGCAACACTCTTGCCCAACGGAGAGCTGTCGTTGGTGGCGCAAGCAACGCCGTTGATGGGATCCATCAAGAGGTCGTCGTTCTTTGCAATGAAGTAGGTGCGTGTACATGTGGACCCCACAACGGCGCCGACCTCGGCGTTAATCGCTCGCAGAACATCCTTTACATCCTTATTGATGTCATCGTACACCTCCAAGAGATGCATCAGCTTGTTTGTTTCACTCGACTGGTACCCGTTGCCGTCCTCCAAACTGTCCAGGAAGGACTCGGTGGTTTCGGCAGCGAGGTTGTTCGGTGGCATTCCGCACGTCGAGTCCGCTGCAGTGGTCGGCTTGCCAGGTTGCGGCAGCAGGCAGCGGACAGCGTCAATAGCGTTGAGCTCAGCCGGGGTGAACTCTGTACCCGCACGGCGGTAGCGCTTGAGGATGGACTGGCAGAGGGCAAACGCCTCGCAAAGGTGATTTGAGCCTCCGGCATTGGGCTCGCTCCGGTCACTGATGTCACTCAGAAAATACATGGTATGCGGGCGAGTACAGATGATGAAACGGAGGAGGGAGTGGAAAGAGGGAAGGGGTGGCGAGGAGTCGGTGAGTAGGAGGGTGGCACAGCGGACAGAGGGAGGCGTGAGAGTGCGGGGACGGCAAGGGCGTAGGGGTTGCTTGCTATGGGCAGAGCGAGATGGGAGAGGAGAAGGAAGTACTTGTGAGGACAGGGTCGCCACACAGCATTCTTTTGTTGTTGGTGGATGAGCGGCTGCGCAACCTTAGGAGGAAGGAGGGAGGAAAGTTCGCTCCGCACCATCGAGCAACCCTGTGTGTGCGTGACACAGAGACGGGACCAGGCCTCCTCCATCCCGGATGGTGGTTGCCGCTCTTGTTGGCGCCTCAGCGCGCTTTGGGCTAGTTGGTAAAACACGAGAAGGAGCACTCAGCTGAGAGTGCGGGGAGATAGAGGAAGAATAGAGAGAGAGAGAGAGAGGCACGTTGGGCCCACAAGAGAGTCTATAAGGGTGTAAATTGGGATCAATCTGAGTATGAATATAATGTATGGTGTCCACACGGCGTGGGGGGGAGGAGGGGGGGGGAGGGAGCAATCTCTAGGCCCCTGCGCACCATCTGCAGCAGCAACAGAGAATGGTGCTTTCCCTTCTATAGGAAGCCTGCGAGTTGCTTCCTCAGCAAGTTAGCAGTGGAGTTGCTGGTTTTGCTGGGCATCTGGGCCAAACCCGCTGTGCCCTTGCCCTTCTTCCTCGACGGTGCAATGTGGCTGGTGAGCAGGATCGGCTCCTTGGATCCCTTCAGGATATTCGCCACGCTGCGAACACGGCGGGCAGCACCGCCACGGCCCGCGCGGACGTGCTTTGCCTTCTTGACAGCTGGGGCAACAGGAGCGGGTGTGGAGTACAGTTCGTCCAACGCGTCGTAATCTGCCAAACCTTCCTCGTCGTCCAGTATATCCTGCTCCGCCATGGAGTAGGACTCCTCCTTCGCCGCTGCTTGTGGCGGCGCACGGCCCTTCGCGGTCACCTTCGTTCCCTTTCGGGAAACTGACGTCTGCGTGCTCTGCCTGGTGGAGGCAGCAGTGGAGATGCTCTTCACTGCGGCATCCACCGCCATGGCAGGCGGCGCACTCTCCTTATCCTTTGTCACCGCCTTGTCGTCTCTGGCAGCCCGCACAGTCTTTGCCGCAGTCCTCTTCGCACCAGCTCGCCATTTCCCCTTGGTGGTAAGTTTCGCAGACACCTTCCGCTTCCGCACCGCGGCCGTCGGTTTACCAGCCGCTTTGTTGCTCTTCCGTACCTTTGCAGAAGCCTTGGCTGTGCGACCCCTGGCCGTCCGAGTGACAACGCTCTCCTTTCCGCTAATGCGGTCTTTGCTGTCCAGCTTTTTGGCTGTCGTTTCCCTCGTTCTGACCCGGGAGGCAGCCTGTCGGGCCGTGGCCCTTCGCGTCACTGTGGCTTTGGGGACGTGCGTGACGGTCGTTGCACCGGCTTGCTTCGCCCGCTTGAGGACCGCCCGCTCGGAGCGGTGGCCGTGGATCTTGACGAGCTGTACCGGCATCTCCTTCAGTACGGTGCCGCGAACGTCGTACACTTGCAGTATTTTGCGACTCTGCGGCGGCCGGATCACGGCGGCGCGGTCCAGCACGTCGTCGTACACCGAGCAGTTCCGGCGCGTCTCGGCCAGCATGCTGGCAACATCAACATCGCTGAGCGTGCCACCGTGTACGGCGTACGCGCTTGGTGGAATCGAAATATTGGGCGGCGTCGTTGCCGCAATGTACACACTGCAGTCCGAGCTCCGACACTCCCGCATGCTAAGAAGGATGCGGCGGGCCTTGTGGTATAGCCCATCCCTCGCGCGATCCATGGCGGCGAGGCTACGGTAGACGGACACTTGCGTGCCGTTGGGCTTTTCGCGCATCTTGGCTATGCCACGAAACTCAGCGAAAATGGAGAGGATGTTGAAGCGATACGGGTCCAAGAGCGTGCACTTGCTGGCGCAGTAGGCCTCGAAGCCGAAGGACTCGTCCGGGGAGATGGGGCTGAACTGGTCCTGCTCCTCGTGGGACAGTTTCCTAAACGAGTCTTTCAGTGAGCGTTCACCGGCGGCAGAGACGTAGAAGCCTTTGAGTATCTGGTGGACATTCACAAACGCTGCCTCACGCGTTGGTGCGACGGCATGCTGCATTTCGGTGAAGGAGTCGAAGAGCCTCATGTCGGGCATAGCCATCCGCAGAAAGGAGTCGCGCTTCTTCGCTTGGTACGCCAGCTTCCTGTTCGCCGTGACGAGGTTGGCGTCGGAGGCGTCGACTTGCAAGTGCTTCAGCATCATGTGAGCCTGTTTATCAGAGAGGGCCTCGGTGGTGCGCTTCGCAATCATCGCGGTAAACTTCTCGTTCCCAGCGTTCAGCAGAGCACCTTCGCCCTGCGCAAACACTCGCATCACCAAGTTGAACGTACTGTTCTTCTTCTTCACATCGTGGATGCGAGTCTTGCGTGCCACAATTGCCTTTCGATTCCAGTTTGCACGCTCCTTCCCGTCAAGGTTGTTCCACAACTCCGCGATGACCCGCATGTTCTTCTTCGATCCTTCCTTCAAGGACTTGGTTCGGAGCACCTTGTGCTTCTTCTGTGTGTCGTGTGTGAAGAGACTGAACCCCGTCAACATGGTGCGCTGCGTAACGCCACAGCCGAGGGCGGCCTGCGCTGAGGCGGTGGGGGTGAATCGCCGCATGGGGGAGGAGGAGGAAGAGGGAAGGAGTGCTTTCCTCGGCAACAGTGATGCCTTTCTGGCCGCGTGCTTGGCTCCTCTCGTCCTCAGCGGCTGCGTGTTCCACTCGGGAAGGTGCGTCTATAAAAGTTCTATAACGTTGGCTGACGGTGCTCAATGTATATGGTGTGCAGCGAAGAACAAAGAAACGAGGAAGATCCAAATGAAGGAAAAGGGGGTGGGGGAATGAAGATCTAAGTGCGCTGGACGCAGTGCGGAGACTAGAGGCGGAGGAGAGGGACGAGCAGATGTAATGGGGCGGGGCTGGAGGGGAGGAGGGAGGAGGTATCCACTTGCAACACGTTTGCCACAGGAATGATATCGAGTATGTATGCTACGAGCACAGGTGGGCCCTGTCACTCTTTCGCTCCTTTCCCATGTTGTGGGAGGTGATATGGATATGTGAGGAAGATGACACAACACCACACGGAAAGGTGTGACACAAGGCAAACAGGAGCTCGAACGGGGGAAAGGGGGAGGAGAGAGATGGGCATGGCTCTCTTTTTACGAGCAAAAGGAGCCCTCCCACAAACGGTGGCCCTCAGCTCCGTGCCGCGCCAACCAGACGCATCAGCGCAAAGTTCGCCCCGTACCACAGCCGGGCACCGACCGAGGAGTGCTCCATAATGATGCGCCGACAAGAATAGGACCTACGCATGTTCCGCTGGAATCCGAACGTGGGAAGCAGGGAAGTGTTGATTTCATAAATCACGCGTTCCTTCGTGTAGGTGAGCTTGGCGTTCAGCAGGTGCCACTTGAAGAAGCGACTGTTGAGCACCAAGGAGGTGAACTCTGTGTTGTCCTCTTGCTTCTCCTTCCAGCACGAGCCCTCCAGCGTGTGCATGATCACCTTCTGCAGGAAGAGCGACTCCGCGATGGAGAGTGCCGCCTCGCCGAGCCACTCAAAGAAGGACAGGGGTCTGCCCCGGTGGGGGTTTGGATTCGCCTTATCCACCACTTCGTAGAACTGCTGCGGGCTGTTGAGAGTTCTGGCAAGATCGCCCATGTCCGTGTTGAGCACGCACACCGTGTTCCAGTAGGTGATGGCGGGGTATTGCGACGTTGCCCGAATACCGCAGTCGTAGCCCACAAGGCTCAAGTACAGGGGTGGCCAGTACCGGGCAAGGAGGCCACGGGCAAGACGGTTCCGCGTGGGGTAGAAAACGGCAAAGGCGAGGAGGGCGTAGAAGTCGGCGTAGCGGTAATTGATCTGGTCAAGGCAGTCACCAGCAGCGGACCACTCCACAGCGTTGATGGCAAATGACGAGTAGTCGCGCTTCTTCCCGGCAAGGTACAGGAGCATGAAGAAATCATTCTCTAGTTCCTGTTCCTTCTTCGCCGCGGTGGCGCTAATGTCCGACGGATCCACCTTCATAGGCGGAGACCGCCGAAGGAGATGGGCAAAGAGGAAAGAGGAAAAGGACAAACCCAACTGTTTCACTCGTGTAGGCACACGCACGCACGAGAAAGAAGGGGAGAGCGAGAAGGAGGGGGGGGGATTGGTACGTATCCTCATTGTCATTCACCTTCCCTCCCCTACCCCAATGGGGAAGCGCCGACCACGCAACTCCTGTCCTCTGGTGCCTGCGCTCCAAATCAAGGTTCGCGTCTTCTCTCTTGCCACGACAGTGCATCTGTTTCGCTCTGTTCCTTCTCCCTATTCTGACTGGGGAGGAGGAAAGCTTCGAAATCTACGGATAGACCATACGCATCGGCAACAGCGATGCAGCAAAGTGCTTCTATGAAGGTGGCATTCCGACAAAGCCGACACCCAACGAAAACCATAATGATAATACAGCTGCCACGACGGGAGAGCACACGGAGCATTGGCGGCCGCGCCAAATCACTGCACCAGTTCCACAACGTTCTGCTGAATGAGCGACTCTGCCTCCTCAAAGGCAAGAAGAATCTGCTTGCCTGCATAGATGCTGATGGTGTTGCCGGTCACTGGGGACACGAACACGTGGTCTACAAGGCCGCGGATCTCCAGCTGGTGCGACGAGGGCGGACGCCACGTGTAGGCGCGCAAGTCTATCGGGACGGCAAACGAAGTCATGTACTCTCCCATGACGCTGTCGTACTCTTGAAGGTACGTCGTCTCTGCAGGAGCCAACTGCGCTCGCAGCTTGTTGTCCTGTGCAGCCCACCAGGCATCCGATATTTTGGACTGCCGCCACAAAAGATACGCGAGCAAGCAGCGCTTATCACGCAGGTGTTTGGCGCGGTAGTACTGAATGGAGCTGACGAAGTAGGGCTGTGTCGGGTCGGCATAGGGGTTTGTGGAGATGGAATGGACGTGCTCAAAGGATTCCCGCATCGCCTCCACCACCGCTCGTACTTTGCGCTCGTCTAGCTGGCCAATGCCACTCCCGCTGGCGATGAGTGCGCGCAGCTCGCTTATGATTTCCACCGACCCGTCCACCTTGGCGGACGATGACATCTTCAGGGAGTGAGGAAAGCAGAGGAACCGAGAGAGCAGACTTGGGGGGAGCTACGTGCTAGAGGGCAACATGATGGCCCGTATGGGAGGAGGGAGGAGAGAGGGCTTTCCGTGGAGCGAGAAGTCACACCCCGCTTTGGCTGGAGAGACGTTCCGCGCAGACTCATTGAGGCCCACGTGTGCTTTGGCAGCCCTCCCACGCAGGCCCGCGTGTGCTTGTCGTGGTGGTGACGTTGTTCCCACTACCACAAGACGCGTAGACTCGCTGACACCGCGAGGAGGTACTTCCACCGGGCCCGTTCTTGTCTTGTTCTTCATGTTCACGTGCTGCGCTGTTTGTGGTTTGTTCGCCAGGATGATAGCTCATATAAATAGTTGTGAGGTTTGTCAGGGGGGCAGAAACGGAGGTAGGCATATTTTATCTTTGTTTGAGTGCTATTTGGTCGTTTTCAGTGTAAAGCTTCCGAGTACGGTAGATCACTGCTCTTTTTGTGTTGATGTTGTTGCCTAAATGGTTGTGTGGGCCTCTGAGGACGCAACATCTCGGGCGAGAGCGCTCACCGCGAAAGTGGAGCTTCTCCCCGTCATCGTTCCTTCAAGAGTGAGAGAAAAAAAAAAAAGAGAGAAGTAGAATAAAATGGACGGTGTTTCTGTACCGTTGCTGTTGTCCCCCGGTCGGCGCCGAAGCCTTGCGGCTACAATACTGTTGTGCGATTAGGATTTCACCTCCCCCGCCCGCGAACGACCCGGCAGGAGATGACAACTTTCCTTCCCCCGACTTTATCGGACGGATTTGGGCTTGCCCTGGTGGCTGGGCGTCTCGTTGCTCTTCTTGGTGCCCGCGCGCTCGTGGTGATCATTTTCGTACTCCTGGGCAAGGCGGTCGGCCTTGTCCTTGGGGGGCACGTGGTCGCTGTGGTCGTCGTGCTCGTGGTGGTGCTCCTTCGGCGGCATGGTGAGTAGGGTAGGTGGTGGTAGGATGTAGTTGGTGTTAGGGGCTTTGTGTCGGTAAGCGGTGGAATCTCTGGAGAGGCAGCAGAAAACCGACAGACAGACAGAGAGAGGGAAGCGGGAGAGTGAGGTGAATGGAGAAGGGGGGGGGAAGTGAGTGCACAGAGAGCGATGGAATGCGCTGCACAGGGCAAGCCTCGGGCCGACGGACGCAGAATGGGCTTCTTCTCTTTGTTTCTGTGCGCATGTGGAGGGGAGAGGTGAGCTTACTCGGTGAGAAATGGAGAACAGAAGAAACAACTCGGAGGATTTATGGAGCGTATGTGATGAAAGTCAGCGAGGACGTCATGCGGCACCGTCGCATGTCGGGCTGCCGTCCACCACCGGCGCGGCTGTGCTGGCTAGCGCTTCCTTTTCCATGTGGCGGCGGCGTTTGTTCGACACGTGGCGCTCCTGCGACGGGTCGAATCCCTCTGCCGGTGAGTCAGTCAGTGCCCAGTCCGGTGTCGGGAGCAAGTAGTCCTCGGGCACCAGCTGGGCTGCCGTGGCGGGGTCTTTGATGAGCTCATCAAACTTGTCAAAGTCGATCCAGGAGTGCACTCGACCGTCGACCACAAACCTCTCGTGCGCCAGCAGAATGCAGCCTGAGTGCTCGTGCACACTTGCCACGGTGTACGTCGAGCCATCCCCAATAGCAGCGCACAGTTGGTGGGCGAACGACTTCATTTTCTCCCAGCGTGGCACATTCTTGATGCGCAGGATGGTGCGCGTGTTGCCCGAGAAAGCGGGCGTCAAGCGCTTCAGCTCGATGAAGTGAGGGAGGCCCCGCTCGAAGAGGTCCTTGTACTCCGGTAGGTTCTCCGGCTCCATGTTGAAGCCATCGATCAGGGTCACCCGAAACACGGTGCGCGCTTTCTTGGCTCGCATGTACGCCACACTCTGGTTGTACCGCTCCCAGTAGTCCGGGAACGCGGGTCGGTCCAGCGTCTTCATCATCTGCTTGTTGGTCGCGTCAACGCTGAGGTAGAGCTGCGTGATGGGCACCAGATTCGCGACAGCTTCTGGAAACTGCCCATTGTTCACCAGAAAGGTGGACATGTGTCTCTCGTGCAAGAGAGCGAGGAACTCGTTCACGTAGGGGTACGCGATAGGCTCGCCCACCAGGGATAGGGCACAGTGCCGCGGGTTCATCGCCTCGCCGAGCGCCTCATCCGTCACCCCTGGCATCCCGCGCACGTTGTTGATCAGCTGCTTCTGGCTATCGATCATCTCCTCCACAATGAGTCTGGGCTCGTCAACTTGCCAGCGCCACTTGGTCGCCGTTGGGTTCGAGTTGAGCCGCCAGCAGAAAACACACGAGTTCGCGCAGGACAGATTTGGTGTGGCCTCCATGCAGCGGTGGGACTTGATGCCATACATGGTCCATTTGTAGCACCCACCGCGGCCGCGCATCATCGACTTTTGCCACCTGCACAGCTTCACGGCGCTGTGCGTGCCCACCAAGGTGTACATGCTGCCAAGCGACTCTCGCCGCTGCTCCGAGAGCATGGGCCGGCAGCCCGCCTTCTGTCCGTCCACCATGCCCAGAGCTTTACTCCGGCAGCATGTGCCAAGCTTCATGGGACCGTCAGACACCAGCAAAAAGGCCGCCAACGAAAGGTATGTTCAGCTGGGAAGGCAAGGGAGGAAGGATAAAAGGGAATCACCAGGTCATTCGTTGCGAGGAGAAGTGTGGAGCAAAGAGGACGAGTTTGTTGCACGTGCCGTCCCTCCTCTGCTGTCGGCCTCCATGCCTAGGCTCCCCACATCTCTACCTCTCTTCTGTTCGCTTTCTTCCCTTTCTTTTGAGTGGATAGGCGGGGCGGGGGGGGAGAGAGAGAGGGATCTAACGGATAGTGGTTCTACGTAGATGAAGTGGCGTGCGTGGAAGGGGGGAGGAGAAGATCGACATCATCCCCCATACATCTACGGCTCTATGAAAAGGTGGAGGGAAGCGACGAGACAGGGCGAGGGAGAGGCGTCACTCCGTGTTCCTTACAATCACTGTGCGCGCTCAAGCGCTACCATGCGAATGGGGTTGCGCCTGTCCACTCCCTGTCCACCTTTGCGCGTGCGCGGCGCTGAGATGATGGGGCCAGTGAGCTGTGTGCCACGCCGCCATCGCTCGCCGTGGACCTCCACGCTGTCCTTGGTGTACATGGGGTGCGCCAGGATCTCTTCCCGGTACGCGGCCATGCGTTCCTGTGGTGGCAGCGTGCTCACCTGCTGTGAATCAAGGCGTCGACGGCCTCTCCCTGAATCCCTCGCAAGACCTTCCGAGGCCTCGCCACGCGCAGCAGCACCGCCACATTGCGGCCGAGGCCCGCTCTGCGCACGTGGTGCGTTCCAACAGAGTGCGGCCTGGATCTCTGTCAATCCGGTGGCGGGATCCATGCGCTGCTCCCCTGCGGAACGGGTTTTCCTCTCCAACACGGCGTCGAATTTTGCGCAGTCCGTGCCGGCAAGGTAGCTGGATCGGGTGGCCTCCATCGCCAGGGGAACGGGTGTGTGCCAAAAAGGCATAAAGTCGTCCTCACCCGCCAGCTCGCGCGCCTTCTGGCGACGGGCCTTCTCCACGCTTTGCATCGTTTTGGGCTCCTCAAATGGAGGCGGGTTCCCTTTGAAATCCGGCTGCGCACGCTCATTGAGCCAAGACAGCTTAGACAGGAGCTTCTCCTGCCTTTCTCGCTCTTCCTTGTTCATCATCTCCCGTTGGGGGGAGAGGGGGGGGCAAGAGCGAGAGTGTCACGTGGCACTTATCAGCTAAACTGCGGTTGGACAGGAATGAGTAAGTTGCGCGTTTGCTTCTCTCTTTGTTCTTTTCTTGCGCGCTATCTGCGGAGGGGAGAGGGAGGGAGAGGAGGAGGGGGGGGTGGAGGGAAGGCAGTGGCACATTATCCATCTCCTTGCTCCGCCCAGAAGCTGGTAAGGGTACCCAAGCGTGAGTCCAACTTTTCTTCTTCTTCGACAGGAAGCAGTGAGCGTGTCCGTACAGTGAGAGCAAGGAGCAATAAGCGGGGGAGGGGAGGAGGAAGCGAAGAAGAATTGCACAACAGATCCCATCAAGGGGATGGTACAAACAGCGTGTACACACGCACAGATACGACCGCACTTCCCCGATGGTCTAGCGCGTCTACTGTGCGGCAGCCAAGGTGTACACATGTGCACGCATTCATGCACAGGCCGAATCGCCTACGGTGCCTACTGCCTTATTTGGCTGACGCATTCCCCACAAGTGTGCTGCGGCGACGTGTAGCGAGATTCCGGGATGACTACGCGCTCCGTCATGCATTTACTGCAGAAGTACTGCCCACAGTTGCGACAGTAGTCCTTCGAACGCCCTAGTTGCTCTTTGCAACGGTGGCACAGGGTTGCCGCTGCCTCGTCCACCCACGGGGTTTCCTTCACCCAGAGCGGCGTGACGTCGCTCGTAGTGAGCGAGTTAAAGTCAATCGTGCTGAAGAAGGGGTGTTTCTTGATTTCATTCATGCAAAACCGCTTCTCCGGGGTCTTGACGAGCAGTTTCTGGAGGAGGTCTTTCGCCAGTGGATCCATGTTGGCAGGGTACTCGGGCTCCTGTTCGAGGATGGTCTTGATGAGAAGGTACTGTGTCGGCGCGTCGAAAGGGCGTTTGCCCACGAGCATGTGGAACAGCACGCACCCAACACCCCAGTAGTCGGAGGCCGTACAGGTGTAGTTGTCCTGCAGCAGCTCTGGTGACATATAGTAGGTAGTGCCACAGAAAGTCTGCGCGCGACCCTTGCCGCCCTCCTCCCCCTCGGGGCGGTCGTTGATGTTTTCGCAGACGACGGCAGTGCCAAAGTCAATGAGTTTGACGTGCTTGTCCTTGCTCAACATCACGTTTTCCGGCTTAATGTCGCGATGCAAGATCGTCACAGGCTTCATCTCGTTGCCTTGGCCGGGCACTCGCTTCGGCGCGTGGTGGAGGTAGAAAACGGCGGAAAACAGTTCCGCGATGGCGTGGCGGGAAGCCTCCAGGGAAATACGACCGCGAACGCGGATGGCGTCGAGGAGCTCTCCCCCTTCGCACAACTCAGTGACGTAGACAAGGTCCTCGGGGGTTTGCATAGAGGCGTAAAATCGCACGATGCTCGGGTGCTCGCACATGAGTAGCATGCGCGACTCGCGGCGCGCGACCTCGGCCATGCGCGTGCGCTCCTCGTCGGTCGGGGCGTTCAGAATGGAGCGCTTCGAGATCAGCTTGACCGCGAACCGCACTCCCGTCGGCTTGTACATGCCGACCACAACCTTGCTAAACGCCCCTGTGCCGAGCGGCCGCTCGAACTCAAAGTCGGCGGCCGCCATCTTACCCGGTACAGGGGGCATATGACTGGCTGGCTTTGCGGGGTTGTCAACTTTTCGCTTTGTGAGAAGAAAGGGCGACAAAAGAAAGACGCCTGGAACGCTAATGTAGGAGTGGGACGGGAGGGGGGGGGGGGATGGGAGAAATCAGCGGAGGGTCGAGCAACAAGTGTCAATAAAGAGAAGCAGCTTAGACTGATTTTCAAGAGGAGACAGATGAGGCTTTGTGCGCACTGAGCCGAGACATGAAGGTCAACAAAGGGAAGGAGACGAGAGAGAATTCGGGAATGGGCATAGTTTTGCAGGCGGGCAGGAATGTCCACCGTGACCAAGAGGACTTTCTTGGCAAGGACGCGGTTTCCCTTCTCCGTCGAGTACCACCATCCCCACCACTGCCACCTCTTTCGCGCTTCTCGGTACAGAGGGGGGAGGGGGAGAGGAGAGGAGAGCCTCCTCCAAGCACAAGTCCTTCCGTTATCCTCCTCTCTTCTTACTCTTCTCCCTGTGATTTCTTTGCCTTTCCTCCAAGATGGAGAGAGACCAAGGGGGAATGGAGGAGCATCAAGAAGCGTGGGTCTCTGGCTGACAGTGACAGGGAATGAAGAAGGAGTAAAGGATCTGGCCATCTAACTGTAAGGCTGCAGTCGCGACACCTCGGCATTCTTTGCCTCGTGGGGTGGGGACTTCCGCGGGCCTCGCATGTGTGTGTGTGTGTGTGTGTGTGTGTGCGCGTGGAACTCTATAAGCTGGGAAAGTGGAAAGGAAAGAGATGGCACGATTGGCCATCAGACGGAGAGGAACAAAAAAAAAAAAAGTCATGATAATAAGGGAAAGCTTCTACACGAGTTCCACCACGCACGGGGCCACCGTCGGGGAACAACAGCAGAGCTGCCTACACAGAAGTGCCGTTCGCGGTCTTGGTCATTCAGCTCTCGCCGGCCTCGTCGTCGTCGTCGTCCAAGTGCCGCGACGCTCCCGTGGCGTATTCGCTTGCCGCCTCCTTGTCGGTGGGGTCCAAGCAGGAGTCGACCGCCATGCGAGACTCCCATTCCTCGATGCTGCTCTTGTCCCGGCGCTCGGCGGAGAAGCGTCCCTGCTTCTTCGCCTTTGTCGCAATCTGTTTAAAGCAGTCAAGCACTTCGGGGTCGCGCAGCCACAGCTTGTACTGCTGGTAGCAAGGCTCCGACATCACGCGCTTCACAACGCGCTCCGTCGTGTACGACAGCTCGCTGAGGCAAAAGGCAATGTTGCGGGCCAGCTGGTGCTTCTTCTTGCTGCGCTCCGAGTAGGCATCAAAGCGCTGGCACAGACGCTCAATGAGGGAGTCTGTCGGCTTGTCCCCCTCCACACGCTCCAGTAGTGTGCGCATCGCAAGTTGGAACTTGTCGGCAGGCATCACGCCACTCAGCTGCGTCACCAGCGGTGGGATCAGGTTTCCTGTCTTCTCCTTTTCCTTCATGGCTAAGTTTTGGACAAAGGTCACGGCATTGCTGGCGATGCCCTCGTCAGGGTCCGCGACCAGCTTTACGATAGTGTACAAGTGGTCGCGAATGCGCAGCATCTCCCCTAGTACGAGGTGCGAGCACACCTGAATCGTCACCGCACGCACGCGCAGGTCGTCGTCGGCGAGCATCTTGAAGAAGCCCGTCGTCGGGACACTCAAATACGGCCCAAGCAAATTCGGGTGCACGCACGCCAAATCCCCGAGGGCAATCACAATGTTCGTCTTGACCACCCACGACTCGCGTCTGTCCGCAACGATGGTGAAGAGAAGGTTCAGGTGTTTCTGGCAGAAGCCCTCATCCACAATCATGAGTTGGCACGCGGCAAGCACGGCGCAGACACGCTCGTATGGACACTCCAGGAAATCAACGGCTTTTCGCTCGCACACCGCCACAATGTCCTTTGCATGGCTGTGCCAGAGAGAGCCTTCTGCAACGATAGCTTGGCGCCGCTTCTGCGCAAGCTCCTGGATGGCGTGGCGACGGAACTCGTGAGAGCCCATACCAAGCTCCTTGTGCATGGAGTCCGCAGCACCACTCGCGTTGTTGTCGCCGCGAGTCACGCCCTTTGATCTGCCTGCGCCGTCGACAGCGTTGCTGTTCTCGCTACCGTTGTTTGTTTCTTGGGCAGACTCCTCGAGAGCCTTGATCTGCTGTCGCTCAGCCGACTCGACCGCGACCAGCTGCTTCAGTGCAGTGAGACCAACGAGGAAATACAGCTGCGCACGCGAGTTGGGGTCCTCGCGACGCGCACCAGTGCTCCCCTCCTCCCTGGTGCACACGGCTCCGCCAAGGTACTCGAGGACGTAGGTGAAAACCACCACGGGAACCTCGCAGAGGTGGTGCACCGCGCTGACAGCCGCATCGGCGAGGCACATCCACGACGCCACCGCCGTGGTGCGCCGGCACAGGTGTGTGACGAGGTGCTTGAGTACAGGGTGCTCCTTAGGATTTGTTGTTGCCGGAATCGGACGGAAGTGTGGGTCCAAGGACTCGTTCTGCAGCGCTGTGAAGACGTAGGAAAGAAGCACGTTATCCTTGCCGCTGCTCGACTCGAGAAACTCAAGAATGCTCTCCTTACGCGTGTGCACGTCTCTCCAGCAGTACTTGCTCAGCAGGCAGTACACCCTCATGGCCGTGCGCCGATCCTCGACCGTGGCGGCCTGATCCAGCGAGCCCTCCGCGATCCCCCACACCGCCTCCACGAACTGGCCAGACAGCAGACGTGCCAACGTGGAGTTCACCTTGAGCAGGCCGAATATTCTGTCGACAGCGCTGACCTCGCCTTCCGCGGCCTCCTTGAGGATGCTGATGAGCTTCTGTGCGCTTGCCGTGGCGCGCGTCACGCTGGAGGTGGAGAGACGATTGAACGCGTTGAAAATGACTTCGACAAACGCATCGCGCACCGCGAGTTGGATTTTCATCTCTCCATCGAACGCCATGACGAGGACCTTGAGGAAGGCCTTTTCACCACCCTCCAGCCGGTACTCGGAGCACGTCACGACAAGCTTGATGGCCTCCACCACATCTCGCTCGGTGCGGCTGTCAAGCAGGATGCAGGCGTAATGAAGCGCTTTGTGGGCCAACCGGACAAACGCCAACGTGCACTCATAAAAGAGCACCTTGTTGAGCAAGCCAATCTGCTCGTAGGTGAGCTCGGGCTCCGCTTGCTCGTCAACGGTCGTGGGGCTCCTCCTCGCGTCGCCGTTGTCGGACGCCCTCCCCTCCCGTTTCACCACCACTGGCGACGTGCCCTGCTGCGCACGCTCATCGCCCGGTAGCACTGTGTTGCCGGCGGCGCGATCGCTGTTGCTGCTGCCGCAGCCACTGTCCACCCCATCTGCCTCATCCCGTTCGTCCCCCTCCTCCGCCTGAAGAGGGTCTATGTTGGCCTCTTCGGTTGGCGGCTGAAATTGCTTGCGGGTCCTTGCGAGCTCCGTGTCAAAAACCGCGCGGGTGGGAAACTTGGCGACCGCCTCCGTGGTTGCCTCGGACAGGCGCCCCGCAACGAGGCTTCTGTTGAGGACATGGCCAAACCAGTTTTTCCGGAGGATGCTCGACACAACAATCATGGCCGAGTCGCGCACGAGGTAGTTCCTGTCCTCCAAGCGGTCCACGACCGCCTCCGTGACAGCGAGGTGGTACCGTTTCGGCACCGCCTTGGCGTCCACCAGCTTTTCCCAGGTGTGCAGGACGTGGTTGCGCACGAACGGATTCAAGTCCATGACACGAAATAGCAACTCGTTAAGGTAGCGGTTCCTCGTTGCGTCATCTGCCGAGTTGCGGGAGTGGCCCGTGTACCGTTGGATGATCATTTCCGCAATGCACGTTATGACAGCCTTCCGCACGTCATAGTTCTCGCTCTGCAAAATGGGTAGAATGACATCGGCCATCTTCACCGTCACACTAACACTCCGCCTTGAGACTTCGCTGAAGAAAACAGCAACGTTCTTTGCCGCGGCCGCGTCGGTGGAGGCCTCGTAAAGTGCCGCCTTGGCCATGCTCTCGAACAAGGCGCGCATCACACGGTCACTGTTGGGGCTTGTGGAGTCCTCTAGCTCGAGGTCAGAGACGAACTTGGAGAGAAACAGCGCGGCGCTGTCCGACTTGAGACTCAGCTCCACGATTGGCGCGACGAGGTCGGCGGCGTCCATGCTCTCGTTTTTGGCCAGGATGGCATTCGTCACGCGCGCCAGCAGCAGCGCCAAGCTGCCAGAGATGGACTGCGCATCAGGGCCAATGTTCGCCTTCTGCGTGATCATCCTCAACGCCATTTTGAGCATCAAGTGCAGCGTTGTGTCCTCCAGCAAGCCACTGACCCACAATGACACAATGTCCGGCGAGGACATCTCAATCAACGAAGTCAGCGCAAGCTCGCGTCCATCCATATCGACGCCGCTTCCGTCATCGCCAAAGCCGGCATCGGACGCGTCGCGACGGCGGCGTCGGTTCCCGCGGGCCGCTCGCTGCTGGGAGGGGACGCCATGCCCCTCGTCCTCGTCCGCGGAAGGAGCGTCGCCCATGAGGACATGACAAAGCACAAAAGTGTACATTTTGAGTGTTGACCGCAGACACACTTCAAGCGCCGAATTGTTGTTGCTGCTGCTGTTGTCCGCTTTGCTGCCGTCCTGGCCATCCTCTTTGCGCTTCTTTAGATAGGCCATGGACACGTGCAGCAGCTTCTTCATCCGTTCGCCGATTTCGTGGCAGATCTTGTGCCGTGAAGCGCGCGTCACTGGTGTGCCTGGCGAGCCCTCCTTAGCGTCGATGCCTTTGATGTAGGTAAACAGCGGGAAGAACAGCTCTGGCTTCGAGAAGAGCGCGGTGGGAGATTTCTCTCGGTGGAGCGAGTCGAACAACCTCGTCAGGTCGTCGAGCTGTTGACCGCATGGGATGTCGAACTCCGAAATCAGATCCACAAAATAACGGTCTTTTCCAGCCTTGGTTTCATCCTCCAGGTCAGCGACCTTGTTGGGAATGAAGAACTCACGAAGTTCGCGCATGATCTTGCTCATCTTCAGGTGCTCTTCCGTGAGCGATCTACACTGGGGAAGCTTCTATTAGTGGGGAAAGAACTCAGCAGTGAACGAGAAAAAGGGCAGGAGATATATATGTGTGTGTATGTGGGTGTGTCTGATTCTATGAGAGCTTCTAGCAGGAGAGAACGGGGGAGATGGATTACTCAACGGAAACGTGGCGTTGCGTGGGAGCTAGTGCAAGAGACAGAGGCAGAAAGAGAGAGAGGGAGACTCCGTGCGAACACACGACCGCACGAAAAGCTCCTCCCTGGACTGCGAGCATTACTGCGGTTGGTGTCTATCAGACCCAGCGCCTTCTTACTGCGATGAACTGCTCACTCCAGAAGAGAGAACATGTTGGCACACATTCACACAAACACAATGATAACCACAACATATGACTGAGACATAAGTAAATAGTAACAGTAGTAAATAAAAACGTTTAAGCAAGAGCGGGTTTGCGAGGCACCAACGTGTTGGTGAAAAGGGATGCTTTTGCGAACTTTTGAGAGGCCCTGTGGCCCTTTGACTGCTGTTGAGCATGTTCTACCATTCCGCAACTGAATACGAAACAAGAAGAGTGGTAGTAACAGTAATACCGATAGCAGTCATGGTGATCGTCATTATAAGAGCGGGGTAAAGGAGAGCCGCTCTCGTCCTATCCGAGTTTTGTGGGTAGGGGGAGGGGGGACGAGCAAGAAGAAATGAAGAGAGAAGGAAAGCCCACGGAATCAAATAGACGTGTGTGTGGAAAGGGAGAGGGAGAGAGAGAGAGAGAGAGCCGTGGGTGGGGGTTCCTCAGAGAAACGAATCGCCGCAGACAAGATGTGAGGGCGACTGTAGAGGACGAGAAAGAGAAGGAAACGCTCTGACCCGCTAGAAGGGGAGAGAGTGAATGAGGGGAAGAGACCAGAAAAGGAGGTGTAAGAAATACAGATCAGAATTTTTGACAAAGTAAGGTTTCGTTGATGCTGTTCTTCACAGCTTCGCATCCGCGATTTGACGCATGTACGCATGACGGTAGCGGTCGACGATGTTGCGTTTTTCGCCTGCGTGGTTTTCAATGAAGGTGCCTCCGACAACGAAAAGGGTAGCCCCGCCGCTTGCACAGCCAAAGGAGACGGCCTGCGCCAAATCCAGCTGACCAACCGGAACACCCTTTTCGAGTGCCTCCGCCATGTAGGCAACGACGCCTCCGGCGAAGTTATCCCCGCACCCGGTGGAGTCCCCGCGCTTGCTGGAATCGGAGCAAAGGTCCTTTGACACCTCATCGCTCACGGGAAACGTGCGCGGGGGCACCTTCTTGAACACCGAGCCGTCAGAGTAGGAGTAAATCGGTTCCGGCCCGTGGGTGACGATAAGCGTCTTGACGCCCTTTGCCTGGAAGAAGCGCACCGCAGCCTGGATATCGTTGCAGCCCGATATCTTCATGCACTCATCCCAATCCACGAGTAACAGATCCATGAGCCCAAACGACTCATCGGTATTCTCCCCCATTGGCCACCGCTTGCCTGGTGCTCTCGATTCGTTGATATGGTCGAAAACGGTGCCAACAACATTCAGCTTGCCCAGCGCTTTGCCGCGACGCAGCAGCGAAGTCAGCTTTGTGTGAATGCAGGGAGCAAGGGATGTGGCGCTGAACATCAGAATGTCCGCCTCGAAGAAGGTGTCATCCAGCACCATGTCAAGGGGCGCCGTCTCATAAACCCCAATATTGACCGCAAAGCTTCTCTCGCCCGCGCCGTTATTGAAGGTGGGATCCGATAGGCACAATGAAAATGGAGAGGAGCCCTCTGTGCAGGACTTGAAATAGGAAGTGTCCAGGCATGTGCGCCTCACAATGCCAAGAATGCGCTTCGCCGTGTCGTCGTCAGCGAACGCTCCGTAGCACCGAACCTTGGACTTGGTGCCACTCAGCAGCTGGGCGGCGTTGATGGCTCCGACGACACATGGGCCACCCACGTTGAACGCGTCAGGTTCGCGGTCGAAGCCGATGTCCTTTCCGATTTCCTTCACTGACTTGTTGGCAAACTTTTCCCAGGCCGAAACAAAGACTAGGTGGCCCGGCGAGAGGCCGCCATCGCCGGGTTTCCTCGACTGGTACCTTTTGAAGGCGTCGGAAGAGTAATCGATCCCGGTGTACAGGTAATCTAGAACAGAAAATCCAGCGAAGCTGACAAGCACCATCGGAGTCTGTTTGGTGTAATTTGATCACTTTAAGGTTTGAGGAGAGCACAGAGGAGTGGGGGGCAGATGAACGGAGAGGGGCTACAGAGAGCGACGAGGCGTAAAAAAGAATGAAAAAGGAGGATAGAAGGGAGAGGAAGAAGTGAGGGAGATTAATGGTAAGACCCCATGCGCGAGCACGGTCTGGCGACCAAGGGGGAAGAAGCGGGAGCCAAACCGCGTCCAAAGCGATCACGGTCCAGGAAACTCCGCGTTGTCAGTAAGCCTGGCAACTCTGCTTTGGCGGGGTGGATGACAATGCATTGCTCTTCTTTTTATTAGGGTTGGCTTTCTGGTCGACCGTGGCGGTTCGGGGTAGGGTTGTTCGTGGTCCTGCTCCTTCGCCCAGTGCCCGCTTCCTCACTGCGCCGCGTACGTTTGGGGGGGGGGGGCTTCCCCCTCATTTCGGCAGCACAACGGTTGTACCGCGGGGTTTGCCTGACACCACCCGAGTTTCCACGCCTTGTCCAGTCATCGTGGTCCCTGTTCCCTCCGGCTTCGCCCGTGTGCCATGCCAAACCCTTCGTGTCATCGTTGCTACAAAGAAGGTGTGTGTATGCTTTCGCTGCCTCCTCCGCGAGGGCATCTCTCGATTTATTGCGGTTTGGACCGCGCCGCACTTCTCTCTTTCTCCTCTTATAGATCCCTTCCGCTGGCTGCTCCCCCCCCCCCTGCATCCAGCGCCTTCCTCCTCCTTTCGCTTGTTTGCTATTTCCCCCTTTTCTCCACGCCACGCTGTCTTTCCTGCAGAGGCAAACCGTTGACGACGGCAACGACAGCGGAGCAAACCTTCACCTGTACCCTCACTTCCTTCTTTGCTTTCCCTTTCTCTCTTGCATGTCCGCCGGGACCATCCCCACTTTGTACCGCTTTTCCCTTGCCCTTCCCCCCCCCGTTCTCACACTGTGCGCCTCCTTCTTTTTCTCTCTCTTTCCCCCCTTTATCATCTGCGCGGCGCACAGCTTAGCTCGTTCCCATCCCGCCAACCAAACTGCATCCGCGGCAACGCAAACGAGTCAGCAAACCAAATTACGGCGCGCGCAGGATCCGCGCTCAAGGCCCGCTCTGGCCTTTATCCCTCGTCGGGTTGGTGGTGGTGGCGGTGCGAGCTGCGCGTTGGATGCCCACACACACCACATTTCTCTCTCCTCTTGCGCTTGCCCAGATTCTCGCGCTGCCTGCCTGAGTTGTGGAGCCGGGAGAGGCATGAGCAGCTCCTCCTCTCCCCTTTCCGGTTGTCCCCGGTTTCTCCCGCCCCTCGCGCCGTGTCGCGGGGGCGATTCATAGATGTCAAGGCTGATTTCTGCACGGCTTTGCGAGAATGCCGGCG
>JASAOB010002529.1:0-19769 GCA_030849825.1 Herpetomonas tarakana | reverse complement strand
GTAAAAGTGCTCTCATTTTTCCCCCCTCCATTTCCCCCATACCTCCACCCATTCTGTGTACAACAAAAGAACCCGCAGCCCGACCCCCCCCCCATTCGCTCCCTCCCGCGCCGTGCTGTCCTTCCCCCTCGTCTCCGTTACTCCCCCCCCCCCCCCTTTCCCTTCTCCCCACACCCCTGCCCCCACACGCTTCTCCGTCGGCAGAGAACCTATCATACTTCTTCTCTTCCTCTTCCTTCGCCACAGGCTACCACATTCTCTCTCTCTCTCTCGCCCTGTCCGAAGAACCGGACCTACTACCGTAGCAAGTGACGCCAAAACCGTTTCCGCGCTCGCCAGTAGCACCATGCTCCCCTTTCCCGTCAACTCGGACAGCTTCAATCTGCCGAACCTGGAATCCTCCGGTTTCAGCGACTTCTCCTTCTCGGACAGCAACATCACCTTTCCCTCCACCACCATCGATCCTAATCTCAAACCATGGCAGTCCCGCCCGCCGTACATGATTGGTGACGACATCCAGTACAACAACGGCACCGTCTTCTACGTGCGCCGAACCCCCGGAACCATTGTCGTTCCCTTCTTCACGGCGTACTGGTGGCTTGCCATTATCATCCTTGTCGTCGTGGTCGTCGTTCTGTACACCGCGCTGTGCCTGTGGATTTGTTGTCACTTTGAGAAGAGCGAACAGAAAAAAGCGAAAAGTGTGGTTGAGACGGCCTACTTAGAGAATGGCTTCTTTGACCTTGACGAGTACGCGGAGGAGAACGGCTTGGCGATCAAACGCAGCCTCAGCTCCCGCACCATGGGCAGCGACGAGTCCTCTGCGCCAACGATGCGGCAACGCCACGGCGGTGGCGGCCGCAATCCGATACAGCCCGGTAGCGGTATGATGCCGAACCCGTACATGAAGCGCGGCTCCGACTCGGACTCCGTTGACGAAGACCCCTACCGCAGCCCCACGGGCAGGCCCGACGATGGGGACGAACGCGCCTTCGCGTACGACGACGACAACTACAGTGAGAACGACAACGTCAACACGTACTACTCGAACAACAACTCGGGCAGCAGCGACGACGAGCAGCAACTGCAGCAGTTCGACGTGGATATGTCCTCGGAGGACTCCCATAGCGGGGCAGGCAATGGTGGCAGCGGTGTCTACCGCATGCCCATGGGACGTCGCCGCTCGCAGAACTAGACAAGGAAAGAGAACCAGGGGAGCAAATGGAACGAAGAAGAAGACAACGAAGAGATGGAGAGAAGGACAGAAAGAAGGGAACACAGTGTCGTACATGGTGGGAGTGTTGGAGAGGACGAAGACGGGGGAGTGAGGGCGTGTGTGGGTGTGTGTCTGCCGCCTCTCCCTTTCACCCTTTCCTTCATGCTCCCTATTTATACTCTCTCCTTCGTTGGCTCCTTCTTTGTCACCTTCCTTTTCTCTGAGACGATGCCGCGACTTCTCACATGTGCGTGTGTTGGACACTTTTGTACTGCTACTTCTGCGCTTAATGGTTCTGAGAGGTAGGCCTCTCGCCGCCCTTTTTCCCTTTCCTCCTCGTTTGGCTGGTTAGTGGTTGGTGGCTGTGATGGTTGCTCTGCTTTCGCTTCCACCTTTCATCAGCTTTCGCTCCCTTCTCTCTCTCACCCTCCTTTCCTGTGGCTGATCTCGTGCTTTCGCCCCTTTCCCCCTCCCTTTCCTTCTCTTCACATCTTCCCCCCACCCCCTCCTCTCCATTCACACATGTACGCACACTCGCACTCGCACATTTCTTTATTGTATTTTTACTATCTGCGGCACTCTGCCGATTTTCCCCCACATGTGACCAGAAACGCGAAAACAACCATTTATTCACACACCCTCACGCCCTCATACACACACATACGACTGAGAAGGAGAGAGAGAAAGGAGACAACGGAGCTCATCCCAAGAGAAGCATCGTCGCAACAAAGAAGAAGAAACAGAACACGAAGAGACTTCATTCATTCCCCTCTCTCTCCCCCCCCCCCTTCCTTGTGTGAGTATTATTTCGATGTGCTTGTTATCATGCCTATTGGCGCCCCTTGCGCCATCCTCAATGTTTCACCTCCTGTCGCACCCTGTACATTGCCGACAGGACTGCCCTCACCTTCCTTCCTCTCCCCTCCTGTGCCTCTGTGCCACCTTCCTGCATGTGATGGTTGCTTCTTCTTCAGTTTGTTCATCATCCCCTCCCCCCTTGCTTCACGGCTCTCGCTCTCCCCCGTTAGCCACACATGCACCCACACACCGACACGCACGTATGCTATCAGCACGGCGAGAGGAAGAAGGAACAGCTCAAACGACAGTTCATCGGCTTGGCTTCGCTCCCTCATCTCCACTTTTCCTTCCTCCCCTTTAACGCTCTCTTCGCTTGTCTTTTGGCTTTCCACATCTGCGGGACAACCACAACCACACCACCCTTTCCTCTCCTTTCCGCGTGTGTGTCACTCTGTCTGTCTGTCTGCATGCATGTGCAATGGACCACCAACTTGTGCCAAGAACTCATCCTAGCGCCAGCACACACAAGGCCGCTTTCCGCCTTCCCTCCCCGTACATCGTCTCAGGAAGGGGCGGGAGAGGGTATCTCCTCTGTACCTGTGCCCCGCTGCGTGCGCGCTCCCTATCTTCTGGAAGAATGAAAAACCCGATATGGAAAGGTGAAGAGTAACGCATCTTCATCATCGTCGTCCTCCGGAATGAGAGACGGAAATAATGCAAGGAGAACAGATCGCCACGCACCACCTCCCCTCCCCTCCTTTCCTATGCCCTTCAAACGCCTTGTGAAAAACTTTCTTTGCATTACTGCCACCACCACCACCACCACCACCACCCCTTCCGTGTGGTTGCCCCTCCCCTCCCCCTCCCGTACCCGCCTACCCACGACTGATTAATGAGCAGACACACACACACATCATTCGCTCTGCGGTCTTTCACTACCCGCTCTTTGCAACCCATCTCGTTTTACTTTTCACGAGTGTGTATTTGTCTGTCTGTCTGTCACCCTCCACGTCGCTGGTAAAAGAAACACGCATGATGAGCTCTCCTCCACACAGACACACCACTCAATCATCTTCCCCACCCATCACACCCTCTCTCTCTCTTCGCCAAAGCCCGCTCTGCCCACAGGAGCCCCCCTTTGTCCCTCTCAACTATGACTTGCTTTGACACGATATATGATTCTCTCTATGTTGTTGCTTCTTCATCTCCTTCTTTATGTGCTACACCGTTTTTTTTTCTCTCTCTCTATACATATCTTCCCCTTCATCTCCCCATCCCCCCCCCCCCCCCCTTCTCCCCTCCCTCTCTCCTCACTTAAGCCCCTCCTCCGACACCTCCAACACGAACTCTCAACACAGGCCAAAAGAAGAAGAAAGCAGATGGGACAGTGGGGCTGGCAGACGTGCCGCTCTACACTCCCTCGCTGCTGCTCTCCTCTCTATCTCTGGCATGACGAAGAGTCATGCAGAGAGAGGGAGATGTGGAAAGGGAAGGAAGGAGTATTCCTTCAGCAAGGATGAAGAACAGGCTGGGAGATGAAGGGATCCCTCCCTCCCCCCCCCCCCCATCTGCGAGGCACTGCGGAACACTGAACTTCAAGAACAACAAACCCTCTCCTCCCTTTCTATTCTTACACTAGGAGCATCGCCCTCCTCCATCTTTAAGATCTAACACCACCAGTCCCCCCCCCCCCCCGTCACACACACACGTAAGCCTTCCTCTCCACTGTATATTTTCCCTCTCTATTCTCCTTCCTCTGGCTCTTCGGCCTTCTCTTCAACCAACTAACCCCTCTCCTCCTCCTCCTCCTCTTTCCTTTCCGCTCGTTCGCGTGTGCGGACCACTCGGCCATCCCACATTCTCCTGCACCTCGCCTTTCTTTCCCCGTCGATTGTATCGTCCTCCACCATCCCTTCCTATCACCGCTCCGTTGACCTCCTTCTTCCCTTCCCCCCCCCCTTTCTCATTCCCCACATCTTCTCTGACTAACATTGAGTGTCATTGGCACGATTCTTCTTTTCCCCTTCTTTCTCTGTGGACACGCCAATCCCGTCGCCTTACCAGGAGACGAGGGAGAGAAGGATTCTATCTCTTTCTCTTCTTGTAATCTTGTAGAGCGGGATTACGGACTATCCAGTTAATCACCCCTCCTCCCCATCCCCGTGCGATTGGGAGAAGACTCGTACCTTTGTATCGCTCTCGTACACACACACACACACACGCGCCATCATGCACGCGCTGCAATCATGCTCTCTTCTGGTGAACCTATGCTTTGTCGTGGCTGCTGGTCATGCCGTGCTGCTGTCCCTCCTCGTCATTCTTGTGTACTGTAAAGCACAGGGAAGAGTGACCGCGCCGTCCTTACCCTTCGGGACCTCCGCCGATCGTGCCACTGATCTTGCTAGTGATGCTGATGCTGTGTCTGGGAACGGGCAAGAAGGCAATGGAGACAAACAGCAAAGCAAGACGGAGCGCGGGCGTAGTCCTCGCCGAAAGCTTGCCTTGGCAGTGGTGGTAGAGGAGACCTGCCAGGCGGCGGCTGCCTCTGCCCTCTCCGTGTTTGGTATCGAACGCAGACAAAGCAACGCCTCGGCACAGAACGGCGAAACTCTCAGCAGCACGAACAGCTCCCACGACGGCGATCACGGCGAGGAGATGTACACCCCGCTCCTCATCCTCGCAAGTGACGATAACAACAGCAGCCATCGGCAGCCCCGTTGCTGCCCCCATCTTCCTTGTAGTAAGGACGAGCCGAAGTGGAGCCAACACGTGGCCTCTCTCTCTCTCCATGGGTTGACCCCCACGCCAGCTACGACGTCCCTCTCCACCTTCACCAACGTGGCAGTAGAACAGGACGAGGAGCCCGACGCTCCGCCTGTGCACCACAGCTGCCTCCACGATGAGACGGAAGAGGTCCTGTCCTCTAGCTTCTATCACTTCACCTCGACGCTCCTGCCAGCCGACCTCGCCGCGCTGTCGCTGCCCGCGGCAACAGGGGAGGCGGAGCGCCAGGTTCTGTACAACCGACCTCAACGCAGGAGCCATTAGGCATCGACGCGCACACGCGAAGGTTGACTCGCGGAGAAGTGCGCCATCTGTAGTTAAGAAACAAAACAAGCCATAGCAATAAACGGAGAGAGGGAAGGGGAGATTCAAAAGGGGAAGAGGAGGAGGAGGAGGAGAAGAGGGGGCTGAGGCGGGAAGGATATGGGTGCGTCTGTGCCACGGGGCGGGGGGAGTGCGTGTCCCTCTCTCTCCCCCGCTGGTAAGCCGCGCCGTTCCTTCCCCTTCATCTCCCATCCCCCTCGCTCCTCTTTGGGACTCGCCTTGTAGATCAGCGAAACCCCCCCCCCCCCCCTTTGTGTCCCCCTCTCTCCCTCTCTCCATGTCTCCTCTATCTTCTCCTTTCCTTGCAATCGTACCCCCCTTCCCCTCTCCCCCTATCTCCAAACGGAGAGGTTCAACACTACACATGTATATGTTGATGTTTGCCGCTGAATCGATGTATCTTTGTATGTATGAGGGCAGATATCCCTTGCCGTTGCCCTCGTCGCGTGCCACCCCCCACGCGCCTATGCGCTCACGCACTACCCCATAATAGACGGAAGAAGCAAACACAAGGAGTTCATGAGAAGCGCCGCCTCGGTCTTTGGCCCTGGGACTCTCACGGTGCCACTCTCCTCCCATCCCCTCACCTCCCCCTCTCTTCTCTCATACTGCTCCGCTTTCTCACCTGTATCTGTTCATTTCGTACTTTATAAGAAATGCCACCACCTCCCGTTTCGGATGGCAGCGACAATGACGACTGCAGCGCGCGCGCGCTACCTAACGGGCCGACTGAAGTAGCCCTTCCCGATGTGCGAGAGTGAGTTATCCTTTCGATTCCCTCCTCGCCACCCACACACACTCTCCCCCTCCCTTCTCCAACTCTAGTGATAGCTCTCTCCACCCATTGCATTCTCTCTTCCTGCTCCACATTCACCCCTTTCTCTTTCCTGCTACGTCTATACCCCACAAAAACAATAACACCCAGCATAGCAAGTAAAGAAAGCACTCGATTAAATAGCAAGTACGCGGCCGAGCGTAGTGTGACGTCTTTCTTGTATACAACTGCAGACGGAAAGAACCATGGAGACCCCGACGCGGTATGTGCGGGTGAAGTACGACTTCCCCCGCCCCTTCTTCACCGTTCACTGGTACGTTGGCTTCATCCTTCTCCTCATCGCCTTCCTCGTGCTGGTTCTCGCGCTGTACATTGCCATCTGCTGCCACTTCAAGGAGCGAGAGCAGAACAAGCGCCGAAAGGAAATCGAGAAGCAAGGAGGTATGCAAGGCGTCGCCAATGGGGCCGGTAGCCGAAGCGTGAACAACGAGGAAGAGGGTAGCAACTTTGAGGACGGGGCATCACACTCGCCGGGCTCACGCCGCCGCAACCCCCTTCTGTAGCGCGAACACACACACACACACACACACGCAGGACAACGTGGCATGTGTGTGGGTGTGGGTGTGTATGCCCTTGCCGTCTGTCGTTTCCCTCCTCTCTCTCCCCCTCCTTGTGTTGCTCGCCACGGCGTGCCGCGTGGAAAAGGAGGACAATGTATGCCGAGGCTCTCTTGCTGAAGGGCCGCCACTTTCCGTGTGGCCGACACGCCACTCATTTTTTTGGTGTTGATATGTTGTTCTCAATCTGATTTCCTTTCGGCAGAATGAGCCTCTCTCTCTCTCTCCCTTTCGGTGGCTGCTTCGCGCTTTCCCCTTCTCCCCTACATGCACATATCCACATACACAACATACCCTCTCCTCCATCATTCGTCCCTTCCTCGTCACCCATCACCTCAACTTCGTCCCCCCCCCCCCCCTCCTCAGCTTTCCTTCTCTCTGTCACTCCTCTCTTCTCGTTCTTCTTAGTTGCAAAGCAGCTACTCCCCGTTACCCCCGTCCCCCCCCCCCCCCCCACCCCTCCCTTCCTCCTTGTCACTTGTGCACAAGGATGGCAACGTGTTGCCTCCCCTTTCTGGTACGTCCTGTACACGTACTTGTCTCTCCTCACCCTCCCTCTCCTCACTCTCCCTCCCCTACATCAATCACACCCCAAAAAAGAAACATGGGAAGATGGGACCAGTCTGTGCATCAGGGAAGGGGGAAGCCCACACTCACACACCTTCTTTCTGTCGCCACGTGGCTCTGTTTGGTGACGAGAGCTGAGTGGATCGTGGATGGGTGCAAGCACGTTTCCATGGGAATAGACAAACAATCTCTCTCTCTCTGTCCTCGCTGTGGCTATTACATGCCCTTCCTTTGCCTTTTAGGTGTCTCCACGTACGTCCATCGCATTGATTAGCTATTGTTGTCGTTGTTGTTACTTCTCTCTCACTCTCTCACTCAACCTCTTCCTTCCTTTCCGCTCCTCACTTACCTTCTGTCTGTCCTTCCCTCCTCTTTCCATCTCCCGTCCCCCTTGTCGGACGCGCGTACTTCCGCTTGGAGTCTACCTGTCTGCGTGTTACCGTCACTGTTGTATCTGTTTACTTCTCTCCTTCCATCAGTCTCTCTCTCCCCCCTCCGCCTTCCACCTGAAAGGTTCACAGCTGCCCATAATCCTCCTCCTCTTCTCTTCTCCCCCCTCCTTAGAAGTACCTGTTGGGTGCGCGCCGTCTGTGTGTCTGTGTGTCTGTGCTGAACGGGACTGATAGAAGAGGCGTCGTGCTTGTCTCGAGGAGAAGCGGTGTGGGCATTCCCTACCCTACCTACCTGCCCATCTGCTTGTTCCAGCAATCAGCACACCGTTCTTCCTCGCCTGTACTCCTCCCACCACCATCAACCCTCTCACATACTCACCCGCTATCCTTCCGACCCCTCTCTCTCTCTCTTTCGCCGATAACGCCAACCAACAGCATTGATCTCAGAGCGATATATACCCTCCTCTCCCACCCTTTCCCCCTCTCTGTCCCTCTCTCTCTCTCTGCGTGTCAACATTCCAGTAACAACGATAAGATACGCAGAGGTGTAGTAGTTTGCTTCCATTGCACCATCGCCTCACCGAACTGAACCTATATCCCNTCCCCCTCCCACCACTCTTTCTTCTGCTGCGCCAACCACACACACACACACACACACGCAGACACACACGCGGACACACACACACACACACACACATCACGGCATCCACAGCGGTGGCGAAGAAGTCGGGAAAGAACTGATACTCCACAAGAGCACCGTACGCCCCACCCCCCTCCCACCCGTCGGGGACCCCGTTCCCGAGCATGGGCACGCTACCCAGTCGTGAGAGCCATGAGAGCCCCTCCTCGTTTCACTTTGCCCGCAGCGGCATGTACGCGATGGCGATGCTACCATTGACCGAGCACTTCTTCCCGTCGCCAGATGGCCTCGCGTTTCAGCAGCTGTGGGAGTGCAGGGACCGGCAGAGCGCCAAGTACAACTTCACGCTGCTCTCCTCCTCGTCTCGGAGGAAGATGCTGTTGCCAACATCGGCGGTCGCGTTGCCACGGGAGCTGTTTCTGCTCAACGACAACAACGAGGACTTCTATGGAAGCCAAGGGAACGAGAGGACGACGATGGGCATTCGTGGTGGTGATGGTGGTGGCGCGAGTGGGACGTTGGCATCTCTGGTGACCTCACAGAGCGATGGCGGTGCTGTCCCTGACAGACCCGGTCACGGCCCCCCTTCTTATGAGGAGGAAGGGGACGTGCAGGGGGATGTGACCCTGAACGATCGCCTCCCGCTGCCTCCGTGCTCCTCTTCAGCAGTCGATTCCGCCTCCGCCGGCGGTGCACACGCGAAGAAGCACCACCACCTCAATCGCAGCGACAACCCCACCACCACCATTACTGGCAGCGATAACGAGGACGACGACCATCATGCAGAAAAGGAGAGCGAAGAAGCCCTTCTCGAGAGATTAAAACGCGAGGACAGCAGTGTCGTGGGCATCATCGCGGAAGGGGTCTACCAGCTGATGCCAACCCCGCAACCCTTCCTGGTCTCGAGCGAAGCGGAGGAGCAGGAGGTGCTTGCAGAGCTCGAGCGCCGCGGCAAGTGCAGCCCAGGCGGAACGCAGCGTACGCCCCGCCACCGCCGCAGCGACGATGGCCTCGTCTCCCGGAAAGGCAACGGCGCAGAGGAAGAGGACAGACAGCGGGACGGCGCCAAGGAGGGCAAGGGTGGAGAAGACATGAATCCCGACAGCACCAGCGCGACCGCCATGGACGCGGACACCACCACCACCACCACCACCGCGATGACGACGACAGCGCGAGACGCGCAGAAGACGAAGAAGTACATCGGCGTCAAGGAAATCAACAATGACAACTACGACCTCTTCTTCCGCGACCGTCTGTACTACGAGATTTGTCCCGAGGACACGGAGAGGAACCCCAGCGTGCCGCACCGGCAGTCCGCGGACGGCGACCTGCCCATTGTCAAGAGCTTCCGCCAGTTTCTCGAGCGCAAGTTCCACCTTCCGCTCGACAAGTACGGCACACCGGTCTCGAGCGACGCGCAAAGCCAACAACAACAACAACAACAACAACAACAACAACAACAGCTTCCGTTGAGCGCTCCTAGCGATCCCGTTGCCAGCGGCAAGGGTGACGATGCGGAGTTGGCCACGGCCACGACCACCGCGGCGGCCTCGCCGGCTGGCGGAAGGGAGAAAACGGAAACCAACGAAGGTGCAGGTGAGGACGTGCCAGCGCACGGCGAGGATGAGGAGGACTTGTGGGTGCGAAACTATTACTTCCGCCACCCCAGCGCCCTCTACGACTTTCTTGTCCGCCAGCACGCGCGGCGGCCCGGCGGTATCGTGGACACCAACAAGGAGATGTGCGACTTGTACGCTGAGGAGCTGCGCTGGAAGGCCGCCCGCAACGTGGTGCGGGCCTACCGCCGCCAAGCGAAGGAACTGGCAGCGCAAGGGCACAATGGCAACGCAGGGAATGATAATGGCAATAATGCGGATACGGATGCGCAGCACACGGAGGACAACAGCCCAATAGAGGAAGGCGGTGATAGAGCGGGAACCACCGAGGTGAAGTCCGGCCACGCTGGCGGCGAGAAGGGCGGCGGTGAGGACCCTGTAGCAGATGTGCAGATGGAAAGGGCAATGTCGCCGGACGCGGCAGCGTCACAGTCACAGCAGCCTACCACCCCTCCTGCCAGACACGACAACGGAGAAGAAGAAGAAAAGGGGACCTCGTCGTCCTTGACAACCCGGGAAGCCTACGAAGAAGCGCTCAAGGTGCCGGCTCCATCTGCCTTTCTCAGGCCCGGGCCGTCCGTTGTGGTGGTCCGCATGCTGCCGCACGAAGAGAAGGCCGCTCGCGCCATGTACTTCGCGGCTCGTGGGGAGACCGACCCCGTATTCCGCGACGATCCCGCCAGTGACGCCGCCGCCGACCGTGAGCAGGCGGAAGAGAGAAGCGGCGCGGCGGAGGCCCCGCCTTCGTCGCGGTCCGTGCACAGCAGCCCCGTGGACGCGCGCGGAAAGGAAAGCAACTTCACCCATAAGTTCTCCATCAACGTTGGGGAGTTTGGCCTGGACATCACAGACAACAACGTGGTGCTGAACCCCAACAACGCCGGCTCTCGGCAGTACGAGTTTGAGAAGGAGGACAAGTACAAGGACGGCCGAATGCACCTCGTGGAGGAGGCTGGTGTACTCTACCTGTTCGCCTACAATCCGGTGTATGTCAAGAACATGGAGAAACAGAAGCAGCAGCAGCAGCAGCAAGGAATGCAAAAGGGGCATGCCAGCCCCGCGCCAGCAGCGCACGGCGACGCGGAAAGTGTCGAGAAGCCAGAAGAGGAAGAAGCGACGGAGCCGCCGCCGCCTGCGGGGACGGTGGCTCGTGCCCACACCTTGTTGCAGCAGTACCCACGCGCCACCTCGTTCGGCGGTCCCGACATTGACAAGGACGAGAAGCACCCCCTCCCAGCAAGCGAGAAGGAGGAGGAGGAGGAGGCAAGGCAGGCACGATCCACGCCAACACCAGCGATGGGTCCCTCCCAGCCTCCCTCGCACAAAGAGGTACCGCCGCCGCCCTTGTCCCCGTCCCTGCAGCAGCAGCAGCAGCAGCGACCGACGACCATCGTCTCGTCGCCCAGTGGAACGCATGCCACCACCATCGACTCCCAGTCCGACACCGACTCCGATGAGGAAAACGAAGAGGATGAGGAAGAGGATGAGGCTGTCAGCGGCGCGATCCACCGCACTCGCCAACTGGCGCTCGACACGGAGGCCATCTTCATCCTACCCATTGTCGCCATCCGCATCGTCGGCTGCACCTCACTGGTGGAGGCGCGCAACCGCGGCACCCCGTGGCTTCGCGGGACGGAGGATGATCCCGAAGAAGATGCATACATTGAGAGCCTGCCTGTTCGCCCACCCGTGCTGTGCGGCACCTCCTTCATCGACGCCGGCATCGGCGACAAGATCCTCAGCCGTGGCTACATGCTCAACTACCAGACGTACATGGCTCGATGTCTCAAGGCCGGGTTGCCAGAGCCGCTCTGCCGTCCGTTTTGGAATCTCACGCTGCTGTCCAACATCCCCGTGCTGCAGCTGTGCCGCGAGATGCGATTCCGCGTGCGCGCGGCCGCCGCCGAGGTGGAGCGCGGCTTCAGCGAGCTGCGGGAGTTCATCCAGGGCACCGACCTGGACCTCAGTTCGTACGTTCGCGATGTTTCCGTCTTCAAGGAAATCATTCATAATGCGCGACTGGTTTACCGGGAGAAGCTCGTGTTGCAGAAACGCGCAAAGGAGCTGGAGAAGGCGAACGAGAGCCAGCAGCAACAACAACAGCAGCAGCAACGGCAACGGCAGGATGGTGGCAGCGACGGCGCCGGCGGGGTACTGAAGTCGTCTGAGATGGCCATCGCCGCCGAAGCCTTTGCGGAGGCATGCCCCGCCCTCGGCAACTACCTGAAGTGTGAGACGGCATCCCCCACGTCAAAGGACCCCCGCACACCACAGTTGGACAAGGACTTCAAGCTGAGTATCCTGCGCTCCGTCATCGGAGAAGACTACGACAGCATCACGGGGAAGGGCAAGTCCCCCTGTGGCAGTGGTGGTGATGGTGGTGGGAGTGGGAGCGACGGCACGGCGAACATTGTGCCGGGAGAGGCCAGCCGCAACAACAACAACTCCAAGTCATTGTTTGACATCGGGCGGGACCGGCTGAGGAGTGTTGGGGCGGTGGTCCCACGACCCCTGCTGCCGAACGAGGCAACGGTCCCTGCGGGGCCTTTGAAGCCGCAGCAGCTCATCACGCTCCCGTCCTTCAGCCGTGGGCTGTTCTTCCCCAAACACACCTCGGAGGATCTCTGCACCACGTCCATTCGCGGCAACCGCATGATCACCCGCATCACCCGGGACGCACAGCTCCTCATCTTCAAGCTGCTGGCGACGGCCACAACGCCGGCGTCAGCCTCGCGGTTCATGCCACCACTGGACACCTCCGCCTTCGACTACGGCGGCACGACCTATCTCCACCCCATCACCAACCCCCTGACGGGGGATGAGGTGGCGCAGGTGCTGCCACCGCCCAAAAACTTAGAAGAGTTGAGACGGTTGTTTGGCCGCCGCGTCGTCGCACCGCAGCAGGACGAGGGAGAGGAGGAGGAGGGGGACGGAGAGGCGACAGCGGGGGGTGGTCAGGAGGGCAACGAGAACAACGGTCATAGCGCCGATGGAGACAGCAAAGCGCCTGCGTCTGGAGCAGCACGCAGGGCAACTAGCAGAGGTGGAAGGGGAAAGAAAGGGAAGACGGGAGAGGAAGCGGATGCAGGGAACACTGACAACAACAACAACGACGATAGCTACACAAATGCGGGCGGTCCTGCCCAGGGAGACGAGGTCGCGGGCGGCGCCAACGCCGCAAAGCAGCAGATAAACGGACGCGGGGATCAGGGAAAGGGTCAGCGCGGCTCGCCGCGTCGAGCGCCTACGATCGTCGTGTACGTCGTGGTAGACTCCTCTAGCACAGCCAAGGGGCCAGCGCGAGATGTCAAGACTGGGATGGCGTCGGCGACAGTCGCGGGTGAACCGCCAGCGGGGGCGACGACAGCAGCAGCGACAGCGACAGCGACAGCGACGCTGGCAGAAACAAGAGCTCACGACGATGCGGCGAGGAAGATACCACCACCACTACCGTCACAGACGAGCCGGCGCGGCCCCCAGAACAGCCGCTCCAACAGCAGTGACAGCAGCGGCGAGGACGCCCACGGTGGTGGTGGTGAACGAGAGAGCGAGTTGCTCGACAGCCTTGACAGCCTCGGCTACTACAAGGTCGATGCGGGGGAGCTGGCGGACGTTCCGCACCAGTTCATGTACCCTCCAGGCACCTTTGTCGATGGCGCGCTCGTCCTGTACAATTTGCAGACAGGAGAGTGGACTCACTTTGAACCGTTCTACCGTGGCCTCCTGCGACGGGTCCGGGCACGCGAGCGGCTGCGCGAGCTGCGCCGGCAAGAGCGCAAGAACGCACGCCTCGCCAAAAACGCCGCAGAAGTAGCGGCGGAGGCGGCAGCAGAAGGAGGAGTCTGCCCGGTGCCCCCGCACCCACACGCCCTGCAACTTCAGCACCCCTCCATCTCCACCGCACAAATGCCAGAGGAGGGAAGCAGTGAGGCACCCACGACAGCGCAGTCCCTCGCGCGGGGGGACTCCCAGGCGAGCACCGTGCCGTACGCGGGCACCAACAGCAACTCAACCACCCCCACCTCAACGACAACGACGACGACGACAGCCACGCACGGCTGCCCAAACCAGTCTATGGTCTCGCCCATCACGGTCCCAATGCCCACCGGCTCGCCGCCCAACTCTACCCCAACGGTGGACTTGCGAAGCAACGACACTCCCACAACCATGCTGGAGGAGGAACGCCCGAGTACCGGCGTCGACGCCACCATCACTACCACGGCAACAGCAGCAGCTGGCCACGCGCCGCAGCACGACGAGTCGCAACCCGTTGCGGGGACCGCGACGGCGACAGAGACAGAGACAGCGGCGCTGGGCTCTCGGACCTTCTCTAGTGCACTGAGGGAGGGCCCAGCGGTTTCGGAGCGGGAGAGCGAGGAGGATATGCAGCTGGAGGGGGTGCTGCTGTGCTGGATCAAGACGAAGCTGCACAACGCGGCGCACAACCACAAGAGCGACCCGGGGTGGCTGCGCGACAGCAAGGGGGAGATCGTTCGCGAAGGGCACTACTATATCTGGGGCTTCGAACACGACCAGCAGCGCTTCTTCTATGGTCTTATCCCAAAGTTTGCTCGACGGAAGCACCAGCTGCACCTCCAGCAACAGCAACAACAACAACAGCGACAGCAACAGCAACAGCAACAACAGCTTCAACTCTCCCGCAACCGCCCAGGCGCGGGGGCGGGGGCGGTGGCAACAGCCACAACATCCGCACCGCCTTCACGCCACCCATCGTCCGCGAGCGTGCGGGAAGTAGCTGCGGGTCGGGGTAGCGGCACGTCGCCCCCGTCACGGCGCGGTGTCAGCAGCGCTCGCACCTCCCGTGGCACTTCGCGGGGAGGCTCCCGCTCGCCGACGATGAAATCTGTTGGCTCCTCTCGCCGCTCACCCATCTCCCCCCAGTCACAGGGCACCACGCGTAGGAGCCGAGGGGACCACACCCCATCCGCCAGCACGAGCGAGAGCAAGGACTCCCACCACCTTCTGCACCTACAGCAGCAACAACAGCAGAAACACCAACAGCAGAGGCTACCCTCGGGAGCGTCATCGGTTGCCGCCTCGGCCACGCCACCACTGTCGTCGTCCGCGAGGGCAAGGATGGACACCAACGCGAGTAGCGCCAAGAGCGGGCGGGGGGCGACGCGCCACAGCACCGAAGGAACCGCCACGCCACGTTCACCGGCCTCTCAGGGACCCCCAATGAAGAGGCCCCTGACAGCGCAAAGCATAGGGAGTACGCTGGCGCGGCAACGGCACTCGCCCGCCTCGCCGGAGAAGCGGCGGACTCCGCCACCGAGCTACGACGACGCCAACGCGAGTCTTTGTGCTGCTGCGAATGCAGGCAACCCAAGACACAGCAGTGCGGCCACGGAAAGGGACACAAAGCGAGAGGTCAGTGCTACTGTTAGTGGAAGCGTGGCCACCACAACAACTGGCGCTCCCACTGCAGCAGAATCAACCAGGTCAGTCAAGGAGGAATCGACGGAGCCCTCGCCGTCCCCGCATAGTGAGAACAACGAGCCCAGAGAGATGGAGTCAGACGTGCCCCTGGCCCCACCCCCACCGCCGCGATCGGCAACGGCGCAGCCACAGCACCACGGGTCAGCAACAGTCCGCGACACCCCAATGAGTCGACGGCAGTACCCGCATCAGGCAACGACAACGATGGCGACCGGTGGTGGTGGGGGGGTGCGCGTCCCGCAACCCCGCAACGCAAGGAACAGCACCAGAGCAGACACACAAGGCGGCAGTGCTGTTGGTGGCGTGAGGATGGGTACGGGACCGCCGAGTACGGGCCCTTCCGCGTTGCCACTATCCGGCGCGCAGGCGCAAGATGACAGGGGAGGTCATCGCGGGATGAACATGTCACCGCCATCCCCGCCCGCTACGCAGCAACAGCCGCAGCGACGACAGCAACAGCAACAGCAACAGCCGCCAGCCAGCCAAACCGTATCGCTGCTACCTGCGCAGATGCAGGAGGCGACACGGCAGCCAACCCCAGTGCAAACCTACCCGAACGTCTCTGTGCGGACTCGCCCGAGCCCCAGCAGCAGCCGTCTTCAACATCAGCAACAGCAGCAGCAGCAACAGCTTACGGCTGCGCAGCACAGCTACACATCAGTCCCACCGCAGGACCACGGCCCAGGGACGCGGTACGACCACTACAACAGACGTGGCAGCCAGCCGGAGCAGTCGCCATCCGCGAACCACCAACCCCAGCAGCCTGCGCCGATGACGGCAACACCAGCGCAACCGCCAGCGGTGGCCGTTGCGTACCCTGGAACTGGGCCGACCTATCCGCCGCTTCCCGCCAGCATCCACAACAACAACAACAACAACAGGATGAATCCCAGTGCCTACGCTGAGGGGCGAACAAGCAGCAACAACACCCCAGGCCCGCTTCCCCACAGTCAGTCATCGCCACAGCAGCCGACACAGCAGCAGCAGCAGCCTCACCCGACCAGCTATACGCCGTACCCAACCCCTGCCTATCCAGCTTCGGACATCAGCAATCACAATAGTCACAACAGAAATCCCCACAACAGCGGCACTAACCCTGACACCCACCGTAGCAGCGGCGGTAGCAGTGGTGGCAGGCACCAGCAACAGCAGCAGCAGCCATACAGTACCCGGGGCTACTCCGTCAATACCGGCAAGCAATCGCCCCATCCCGCAGGCAAACACGGCAACACCGGCAACGTCTCCTTCCAGCAGCAGCAACAGCAACAGCAACAGCAACAGCAGCAACCACCTCCCTCACCGCAGTCGCCTCTCACAAACCCACCGTACCATCCACAGCATCCTCAGCTTCACCCTGTTTCTTATCGCCAGCAGCAACCCATGGCAATGCCAGGCCAAACTCTGCCGCAAAGACAACAACAGCAGATGCCCCTCATGGCGGGGCAGGCGTCTGTCCCATCAGGTGTCGCAGCTACACCAGGGGGCGCCTACCCCTATCCATCCCAGCAGCAGCAACAACAGCAACAGCAACAGCAACAACCGCACATGGCTGGCGGCTATCCAGACCAGGGATACCAGCAGGTGGACAACAGCAGGAGCTCTGGTCAGTGGCAACGCAATCAGACGGGCGGCTTTGACGAGCAACGAGCGTACGCGGCGGCGCGTGGCGGCTCCGGCCCCCCACCCCCACCCCCACCTCCACCTCCGCAGCAGACGCAGACGCAGTACCAACAACAACAGCAACAGAATAGGGTAGGGACAGCACCGTTCTCGCCACCAACTCACGCAGTTGCAACGGAGGCCGCTGGTCCACCCGCCAGTCCGCAGCTCGCTGTCGGGGTTGGGGCCTCTCCTGCCAGCGTGAGTGGTGGACGTGGTCCGGCGATCGCGATACAGCCGGAGCAACAGTTGCAGCACAGAATACTTCCACCTCAACACCATCCCCAAACAACAACGCCAAGCGTGCAAGGCCACCCTCCTCCTCCTCCTCCACCGCCGCAGCAGCAGCAGCAACCGCGCGTGCAGCAACAGCCACGGGTACAGGTCGGATTCACTGAGCCTTCCTCCAGCATCCACAGCAGCAACGCCAACTATAGTACGCAGCAACGGCAATCGCAGCAGCAGCAGCAGCAACCACCTTCCATGACCCAAAGCACGCAGCCACCGCCTTTCTCGAGGACCTACAACAGCAACAACAGCGGCAGTGGTAGTGGTATGGGCTATGCGACCACCACCCCACAGCATCAACTGCAAGCCACCAGGAGTGCCGCTTCACCCCCTCCACCCCCCACACAGACGGGCAACCACCGACAGCAGCAACAGCAGCACAGTGGTGGGTTCGCGCACACGGGACCGCAGCAACCGCAGAGAGCATACTCTGACCCCCATGTTCAGCAGCATACGCAGCTCTCGCAGCAGCCTCCCCCCACGTTCAACTCCTTCAATCACGGTAGTCCACAAGCGCCGTACGCCGGCGGTCCCCCCGCCGCCCAGCAGAACTTTACACGCTACCCTGCCGCTCGGGAGCAGCAACCCCAACAGCAGGCACCGCCCTCCGCTCCCGTCATGGGGCCCGTTGTCGGTGGCGGCTATCCCTCTGCAACGGCCACTTCGCAGGCGAACCACCAGCCGGGAGACGATGGAGGTTCTCGCCCTGCCGCCGGCATGCAAGAACACCAGCAGCAGCAGCAGCAGCAGCAGCCAGCGCACTCACAACAGTCGCTGCCCTCGCCGAACTCGAGCCTGGCCAACTCCTCCTCTATGAATCTCGCCCGGCCTCTGCGACAGTACCAGCAACAACCTCAGCAGCCACATGTGCAAGTGCAGCCCACAGCCTCCGTCACTTCCGCGCTGAGCGAGCCAGGCCATCCACAATCACAGCACCCTCAGCAACAGCACACGGTGCTACAGCAGAGGGCACAGCACGGCGCGCAGCGTCCCCACCACAACCCGTACGCCGACGTGTCGAACATCTCCTCTTCCCCAAGAGAGGAAAGCGGGGTGGGTGTGACTCGGGGCCCTGGCAACAACAACGGCGCAAGCATCATCACGGTGAGCACCAACAGCACGCTGAGCAGCAGCGGCGGTGGCGGAGCCAGTCCGCACAGAAACGAGCAAGGTGTGAGCCGCGGTGCGATCCCCAACCCACGGCAATCCCAACAGCCGCGGCAGCACCCGTACGCGTCGCACACAGGGTTGATCTCACCAACCCATTCCACCTCCTCCTCCGCCCCTGGCGGCCCTACATATCTGGCTAACCCCACTCGCCCACAGCAACACTCACAGCAACCTCCCATGTATAACACTCAGGGCGGTGGTGGCGGTGGTGGTGCGGCTGTCCATACGGCGAACTCCACTCCAGGCACTCACCAGCAACAGCAACAGTATCAGCAGCAGCAGCAGCAGCAGCAGCAGCGGCAAGTTGCCTCGCAGCCCGTCAAGAGTAACTCCTCCTTGCGCTTCACGTGGGATCCCTACAACAGCCAGAAGCAACTAAACAGCTAGAGAGGGGAGAAGAGGAGGAGGGAAAACCCGACTACCCCCCCCCCTTCCTCCTCACCTCACCCCCTCCCGCTCCACGCCTGTGCGGGGGATCGGAAGAATCAACGAGTTCCCGATATCATTGCTTCCGTTTCACGCACACACACACACGCCTACACCTTCTCTTGCCCTAGTGACACTACCTCATGCGCTCACTCTCAGTCTCTCTCCTTCCCCACCCACGTCTGCGTGCGTGTGTCTGTCTGTCTGCGTGGGCGGCTTCTCTTCGCCTTTCCTCTCTGCCCCAGCACCTCTACCTCCTATCCCACCCACCATCCTGTCGATCACTCCACGTTGCCATCCTTTATATCACCTCTTTCTCTCTCTCTACACCTCCCTATTTCACTTGAACTACTGTGCAGGACTGTGTAGACAGCGAATGGGGCGTGTAACGTGTGTGTCGGTCGGTCCGTCTACCCCGCACGTGTTGCCTCTGTATCCTTCCCGCCCCCCTCCCCCCCCCCCCTCTCTCACGACCACCACACCAACAATATGACACCCCCGTAACTAAACCATACCGACAAGATAACAAGAATCGGGCAAGGCTCCGCTAACAACACTATGCACCCAAGAAAAGGGAGCAAGAGAGAAAGAATGGGGGGAGGGGGGGTCACGTGTGAAGGTGAAATGCCACACTTGCCTCTCCCCCATAGAGACGACGAAGTGTCGCGCCGACATGCATGACGTAGCGAGCTAGAGTGAGTGGTGTGTAACATGAAGAGTGGGTAGGTGATTCCCTTCCTCACTGTCCCCCACGCCTCCCTTTCAACTTCCACCCGTTCGTTCTCTCTCTCTCTCTCTCTCTCTCTCTCTCTCTCTCTCTCTCTCAATCCGTCTCATTCCTCTCCTCTGCTCAGTGCGGTGTGCGTGATCGATTGCATACCGGAAACAAGTCTTCCCCCACCACACCACACCACACTCCTCTGAGTCTCACCTTCCTTCCTTCTGTCTCCAACGCCGCTTCTCACCCTTTCCCTCTCTCCTACTCATTGTATCATTGTCACTCCCTTCTGAACTAATACCCAATAGGAAGCCCAGCC
>JASAOB010002528.1:0-19764 GCA_030849825.1 Herpetomonas tarakana | reverse complement strand
CCGCGCCGTGCGAGCTGAGGGAGCTGACAAGGAGGGACACGCGAGGGAAGGTGGAAATGGAGAGTGGTGATGGGGGACGCGGGGGGCTTCTACTGCAGGCTTTCCTCCTGCAGCAGGATGTCCTCGAGGGTGGGCTGCGACACGCTCACAAAGTCAATCGCCGGCACGTCTGGCGCGTCGCCTTCGCGCAGTCCGTTCATGGCGCGGCAGATGTCCGCCAGCGGTGCCTTCACTGTCACGCGCATCGACGCAATGTGCACCTCGCCCACCTCGCACCAGCGCTCCCCGTGGCTGGTCTTCGCCTCCTCCTTCTCGCAGCTGGTGCCCTCCTGGCTGTTCGACCCGACCGACTGCGCTTCGCCTTGGATGACGTTGTCCACGAATCGCACCACGAGCGACGGTACCTGCGCGTGCTCACCGGTAAGGTCGACATCGTGGTGGAAGGTCACCATGATCGTGTACGCAGAGTCGCGGTTCGCCCGCCCGCGAAGCTCCTGTGGAGTGCCAACACAGCTTACGTGGCCGCGCGTCATGAAGGTCACCCGGTCCGCCATCGCCTCCACCTCGTCCAGCAGGTGCGTCGTCAGGATCACCGACTTGCTCCCCGTCAGCCGCTTCACCACCGCGCACGTCTGCGAGCGCGCAAGGGTGTCCATGCCGGCGGTCGGCTCGTCGAGCAGGATGGACGTTGTGCGTCCCACGAGCGCGACGGCAAGCGTCAGGCGGCGTTTGTTGCCACCGCTCAGCGCAATCGCAGCTTGGTGGCGGTGTGGGTACAGCCCGAGCTCCTTGATGAGCATGTTCACTTCTTCACGGATCAGCTCCTCGCGCAGGCCGCGCAGCCGCGCGTACAGCCACAGATGCTCCTTTGGACTCAGCAAGTCCAGCAGGGGATTGTATTGAGGGCAGTACCCAATGAAGCTGCGGCTCGTCGCGTCCAGCACGGAAATGTGGTTCACGAACGCCTCGCCGCTCGTTGGCATCGTCTCGCCTGCAATGATACCAATCGTGGTTGACTTGCCAGCGCCGTTCAGCCCGAGCAGGCCCATCACCTCGCCCTCCTGCACGCCAAGCGAGACGTCCGACACAGCGGCGTGGCTCGACCCAAAGTAGTGCTTGTGCAAGTGCTGCACCGCGATCATGTCCGTCGCGGGGCCCGTCTGCGCGGCGCACACGCGATTCTCCTCCTCCACGACGGAGTAGTCGCGCTCCGCGTTCGCGCGCTCGTCCTGCTCGTGGGAGTCCTCGGCGCAGCAATCGCCAAGCCCGCGGAACAAGCGTTGCACGCGCGCGTACTCCAGCACGACGAGGGCAATTGTGCTGCCCACCGTCACGCAGCCCATGTACAGCATGCCGGTACCGATGCCGCCTTCGAAGCGTGCATCGCGAGTGAGTGTCAGTAGGCCGTACATGCTGTCCTTGTCGCGCGTGGGGTACATCATATCACCAATGCGCTGGCCAGCAAGCACGTACAGGCCTTCCGCGAAGCTCACAGCGGGCAGCACGCGCACGATCGCCGTCACGTAGTACGTGAAGTTGTACGCGCCAATGGCAAGCATCTCCTCCAGCGTCACCCACATGAAGCCGAACACAAAGTTCACCAGCAGTACAACCGTCTGCGCCACGAACGAGGACTCGAAGAAGAAGCTCAGCAGGTATGAGAAGGCAACAGACGAGAACCCGAAGAAGAGGAACAGCGTGATGGTGACGCCAACGTTCTCCTTCAGAATGTACTCCGTGCGGTTGAAGATGACAAAGATGATCATCGCGAGGATCTCAGTGCCGATGTAGCACGCGAAGTCGAACACGAACGAGCTCAGCCAGTACGCGGCCACGCTCGCACCAGACAGCCACTGCATGTGGCGAGCGCCGGTCTCCTTCTCTCGCACAATGTAGCTGATCGTGTTGCACGGGATCAGCACAAAGGGGAGGATGACAAAGATGCCGCTCATCACCTGTTTGTTCGCGTCCCACATGGACTGCTCGAACTCGCCAATGGGCATCGGGCGGTTTTGCACCTGTAGCTTCGGCACCGCGTCGCCGAACACCTGGTAGCGCGCGAGGTTGTAGAGCGAGCTCAGGCCCATCACGGACGCGTGCGAGTAGCTGATGTTGTGCAGGATGGCTGAGTTGTTCATCTTGGTGCCAGAGTGGTTCACCACGCCGGACGTCACGAAACCGTAGTAGCGCGCCATCTCGTGCGAGTCCGACTCGGCGGCAAGCACCTCACTCAGGAACAGCGTGCCGTTGAGAATGTTCTGCGGGGACGTGTCCTGGCGGAAGTCCAAGTAGTTGCCCTCACCCAGAGCCGCGTTTGGCGTCGACGCGCTGATCTGGAACGCATTCTGATCGAGGTACGAGTCCGCGTGTGTCATTAGCACCTGACCCGGGTTACTCGGGAACATCGTCATGTCCAGCACGCGGGCCGGCTGCGTCGGCGCACGGATCAGGTTGATCAGCAGCGATAGCAGCAGGAACAAGATCGGAATGATCACCTGGAAGATCAGCAGCATCAGATCGCGGCGTGCGAAGCTGCAGCGCTTGATGAACATCGCGCGGAAGTGGCGCAGGAACACCAGCATGCCGGAAGTCGCCTCGTACATCGCGTTCTCCTCGCCAGTGCGGTTAGCCTCTCCGTCAACCGCGCCGTTGCGCGCTTCGATGTCCTCGCGGTCCGCAGCCTTCACGGTGTCGGCGCTCACCATCGGCCCACCGGCAATTGCCGACATGAACACGTCCTCGAGCGACGCCAGGTTCAGCCCGACCGTGCGCACACTCAGCTCCTTTGTGTGCGACTGCAGTGCAGCGAGTAGCGACTGCCCACCACTCGAGAGCAGCGATAGCGGGAACCGGAACGACACCTCGCGGCCGCGCCGCTCCACGCCGAGGAACTGGCAGCCCGGCGGGATCGCGACGACCTCATCGCTCGTGTCCGCGTGGTTCTTGTACCCGTTCTGCTTCACGAAGTCGATCAGCTCATTCACCGCCGTGTCCTCCTCAATGGGTGTCAAGCCGTTCTCCAGCACGCACGTCACGACGTAGCCCACCTTCATCTGAGACTTCAGGTACATTGCAGAGCCCTCGCCGCACAGCTTGCCGTCGTTCACGATGAGGATGCGGTCGCCGATGCGGTCGGCCTCGTCGAGGAGGTGCGTGCACAGCAGCACGCTCCGGTTGGCGCGGGCGCGGTTGAGCGCGTCGTAGACGATCTTGCGGCCCATAATGTCCATGCCAGCGGTCGGCTCGTCGAGCAGCAGGACCGACGAGTCCGCCACGAGCGCAATGCCCACGCACAGGCGGCGCCTCTGCCCACCCGAAAGGTTCTCTGCCTTGCAGTCGCGCTTCTCCTCCAGGCCAACCAGCGCGATCGCCTTGTCGACGTGCTGGCTCACGCGGAACGTCTGGCTCCGCTTCAGGCGTGCGTAGAAGGCAAGGTGCTCGGCAACCGTCAGGTTGCCCCACACAATGTCCACCTGCGGGCAGTACCCAATGTGCTGGCGGCACTTGTCAAGATCCTCTGTCGCCGCGTACCCGTCAATGTACACTTCGCCCGCCGTCGGCCGCACCATGCCGGTCGCAACGCCCATGATGGTCGACTTGCCAGCGCCGTTCGGGCCAAGCAGCACGCTCACCTCGCCCTTCTTCATCGCAAACGTGACCCCGTCGAGCGCGACGGTGCGGTCGCCACGCCGGAACAGGCCGGTGAAGTATGTGTAGAACCACCCCACAAGGCCACCGCCAACGTACACTTTGTAGAGGTTGTCAAACACAGCAGCCACGGTCGTGTCGCGCGGGTCGACCACGTCGTCGGCGTGCTCGATCATCGCACGATCCTTGTGCGGCGGCTTACTGGGCAGCATCGGCGAGCCCTCGGGAACAACGCCATCGCTGCCGCCGGCCACCGCGCGGTCTGCCAGCGGGACAAGCCCGTCCGCAGTTGCCGGCGCCGCGATCTCCGGCAGGCCCGTGTACATGTTCCGACGCATTGTAGGAGAGTACTGCGTCATCGGCACCGGCTTCGGCTCCTTGCGCTTGGTGAAGCACCGGATCAGTGGGCGGATCGGGAAGTACAGCGGCTCTGGGCGGCCAACCGTCCCGGGCCACACGCGGTCCAGGTAGAACGCGAACAGCAACAGCAGGCCCCACGACGCCCACATCATGCCCACAGCGATCGCGAGGTTGAACGAGCCCATCCGGGCAACGTCCCACGTGAAGTGACGCCCGAACGACGCGTACTCGGTCAGGTCAAAGAACGAAAGCGTGAAGCCGACACAGGGAAGCATTGACAGGAAGAGCTTTGCGATCGACGACATGCCGTCTGGGAAGTTGTACGCAGGGATCGCAAAGATGAAGATCAGAAATGCAGCGCACCAGCTCCCCAGGCGCGGGTTCGAGAAGATCGTGCTGATGAAGATCGCAAGCGCCGTGTTCTGCTGCAGAAACGTAAAGTAAAGCGCAAGCAGGACGCCGTAGTCCGCGTACGGCAGGAAGCTCACCTTCAGAATCATCGCAGCAAGTAGCGCAGAGATGAGGTCCATCAGCAGCGACGACAAGTACCACCCGCCAAACATGCAAGTATGGTGCATCCCCATGATCAGCATCGACTCGCGAATGCCGTTCGGCTTCTCCTCCACAATCAGCGCCGTCAGGCGCGTCACGGGGAAGATGGCAGCCATCGTCGCAATCAGCGGCACGTAGTACTGCCACTGCGTCATCCACTGGCTGTCGAACGTCTCCGGGGTTGGCATCGGGATGACAGCTTGGCCGTAATTGTTCAGGAAGGTCCGAATGCCAAGCTGCGGCTCCGTGTTCGTCAGCGTCGCCGGGCCAACGGTAGCGGCACCCTTCGTCACGTATATGTCGGTGAAGAAGTTCTCAACCGTCTGCTGCAGCGTGAAGAAGCCGCTGCCGTGGTACAGCGCGTAGCCGTCGCCGCCGGCGGCGCTGGGGCGAGAGAAGAGTCTGCGGTTGTTCTGCTCGAACGTCCACGGTGTCGCCGTGAAGTTCATGCCGATCGTAAAGACTGCCTCGTCCTTTGCGGACACCATCGCAGAGGGCAGGTCCACAATGGCCCAGATGTTGTTTGGGTGCTCCTTCGCGTACGCCTCGGCGGCGTCAAACGACGCAAAGGGCGTTGGGTGCAGCACCGCCGCGCACAGCCCGCTTATCTGCTTGCAGTACGTCATGAAGTCCTGCGCGAGCGTCTCGTCGTCACTGGAGATGAGCAGCTCGCCGTAGTGCGAAATCGAGGCGCGGGTGGTGCGACCCAGGAACGTGGGCAGCGTCGTCTCGTAGTCCTCTGTCATGTAGGCGGACCAGATGAGGTAGTAATCCAGGGAGAAGATGCCAACGCCACCTGACGTGTACGACAGCGGATACGACAGGCCGGAAATGCTCGCGGCGACAGAGTTCATGTAGCATATCTCATTGCCCTTGCCAATCTTAGACAGGCATGTGAAGTTCGTCGTCTCTGCCCCACGGCACGGAAACAGCGACGTGGAGAAGGTGGACGCTCCCATGTTCCGGCAGAACAGGTACCCGCTGAAGGCGCTGAAGTTCATGACGGTGTTCGCGCCGCCATCGAACAGCTGCGGCGGCTGCGTCACTCGGCTCGTTGTCCACCAGCAAATGGCCAAAAGCAGCGAGAAGAGGAACGGCAACACAATCTCCACCAGCGTGATCACAGGCGTGCGCCAGCGCTGCAGGAACACCTTCACGAGGAAGCCATACAACTGGATGAAGTACGACTTGACGCTCATTGCTCCACGTGCGCAAAAAGCGTTTGTCTGTGGGAAAGGAGAAAGTGGGTGAGGGAGAGAGGAGGGGGGGGACGTGGAACGGGTTCCTTCGACAAGAAGAGCGTGCGGGTTTAGCGGGTATCAGCGTGTGTGTGTGTGTATTATGCTATGATATACTATATATACTCTTTGTTACTGTTACGGTTACGGTTTATGCTGGTGGAGTTGTCGAAGGGAAGTAGAGGGGAAGGGAATCCTCGGCTCACTCGCGTTCTCTCTCGTGTGAGTGGGACTTTGAAGGAGAGGAGAGAGAGAGAGAGAGATAGCCTTCTTAGGGGGGAGTTGGTGGCTGTTGAAGTTGAAGAAGAAGCAGATAGATATATATATGTGCGAAAGGAGAGGAGGGAGGCAGGTGTGTTTCCTCGTTCGATTGTTTCCGTCCGTCGCAGGCGAGGGGAGCAGAGAACAACTTTTGGACAGGGAAAGGTAATAGGGGACGGAGAGAGAGAGAAGGCTGAAGACTTGAGGGACAAAAAAAAAAAGTGACGAGTTAGAAGTTGGAAGAGTGAGTTGTTGCGGAAAAGAAAAGGCTGGGAGAGCTGAAAAAAGACTGGAGGAGGGAGGTGACGAGGAAGGAGAGAGAGAGGGAGTGAGAGCGGTGTTGGTGGCGGTGGTATGTGGGTGTGCATGTGCGCAAGTGTGCGCAATGCATGGGGGGAAGAGCGATACATACAGTCGCCTAACAAAGCACAACGGCTGCCCGCTTTGGGTGTGTGTGTGTGTGTGTGTGTGTGCTTCCCGTTCTACACCAACACACCGCACGCGCGTTTAGCATCCCCCCCTCGTGCAGGGCCACATCTGCGTCAGTGGGCATCATGTGTTATCGCTGTTGTGCACAACTCGTCGTTTGCGCCAGTGTCGGGGTAGCCTTTGCCATCGTGAGCCCTTGTGCAAAGTGGTGGTGGTGGTGGTGGTGGTGAGAGAGACTGTACAAGACAAATAGCAGCAAGGGAGGGACAGGGCGGGGCAAGGAAGCCAGTGGCAGGGCTGGTTCATCGTCTCCACGTGAGAAAAAGGTAGATGAAGAGGAACACGAGGAGAACAAAGAGGAACAGAGCCCACATGTGGGCAAACGACGAGGCTCCGGAGGCCCTGTCCATGCGCGTCATCACCCGCGACAGTGCCCCTTTGGCCCCGTCAAAGGCCCTCTCTAGCGCGTCCAGCATCGCATTCTGCTTCTGCACCTCAGCCCCCAGCTTCGTGAAGCTTTGCTTAGCGCGGCGCACGTCCGCGATGAGTGCCTTCACCATTGCATCGTTCTCCTTCTCCTGTGCCGTCGCCGCCGACAAAGATGTGGGTAACGATGCTGGTGGTGCTGTTGATGCTGCAGCCGCGGTGGGGGCGGTGGCGCTGCTGCCGGCCACGGCGTAGCCCTGTGGTGGTGGGTATGTGTCAATGTAGCCGCCTCCGCCGGCCTTGCTGGCCGCGTGGGGGTCGTCCGTCCTGCGGCGGAACAGGGAGCTTTGAGGCTGGTTCATCAGCGGAGGAGTGAGGTGAGAAGATGGAGTGTTAGCAACGTCCCCTGCGACACGCAAAGCGGTGCTTGTGACCAGCCCTCGCTTAACAGAATGGAGAGCGGCAGGAAGAACCGGGAGAGCAGGATGATAAATGGAGGGACTGGAGCGGTGCGTGTGCACGACGTCTGTCTCGCCTCGCAGTGAGAACAGGGGGGAGGGGAGAAGAGGAGGCAGTGAAGGATCAAACGACTTGTGTGCTGTTATTGTTGTGCTTCTTGTCTCTGCTTTCACGAGCATTAGCCCAGCTTCGTTCCTGCCCTCTGCATTGATGTTGTCCCATGTTCTCCTTATTTTGCTGCTTCGTGTGTGCGTGTGTGTGTGTGTGTGTGTGTGTGGAGCGCTCCTTTCCTCTCTCACATGTGTGTCCCGCCACGACAACACAAGACGGAGGAAGGGTGAAAAGAAGAAGAGAAGCAACGGCCGCGGGGGGGGGGGGGGGACGGCCATTCCTCACTTCACCATTGACTTGTTCTTGGCGCATGTGGGCACGTGCTTCTTCATGGACGGTATGTTCGATAGCGGTGCCCCGCACCACAGGCACGTCATCGCCTGATTCTCCATCGCGTTCAGCTCCTCGACACTTTGGTTGATAGTCACGCGGCCGTTGCGCTCCAGGTCTGCCATGACACGATCAGCGGTGAGGAAGAAGAATGTCGCGAAGCTGTTGTAGTGCTTCTTTGTCTTGAGGTAGGGGCTGTCGAGGTCCATGCTGACGAGGTGCATGTGCAGCATCGGCAACGAGGGCAGCGAGTGAAAGCCAGTGATGAAGCGACGCTTGCCGTACGCGGCGGGGTCGGCCTTTTTGAGGAACGCCACGTAGCTTTGCGCGGTGGTCTCCATGTGCCGAAGCAGCTCGAGGTGGTTGAGGCCGTTGCTAAGGGGGGCCTCGCCCGCCACCGCAGTCGCAGCAGTCGCGGTGGACGACGAGGCTGCTGTCGGCTTGCGACCCGCTACTGCGGCCGTGGGGGTGGCGTAGCGCAGGTCGTTCAGGGAGCGGAGGCTGAGGTCGAGAGGCATGACGAGACAGTGCACGCGCGACTTGGGAAAAGCGTCGTTCACGATAATGCACGCGTCGTCCTTGAAGAGCACGGTGCTGCCGTCCATTTTCTGTGTCGCTGCACCCTGAGGGAGTTGCGGGTAAGCGCGGTAGGGAGCGCTGGTGCCCGCAGTGTTCGCGATGCCCTGTGCCTTTCTTACAACAGTGAGAAGGAAGGGCAGGTGGGTGCGGGGGCCGCTGCCAGGCGCGGTAATGGTCACCCCCGACGACGACGACGATGACGAAGACGACGACGAGGCGCGAGAGCGCTTAGCCCCGCCCAGTAGCGCCAGTGTTGCCTTCTGCATGTAGGAGGCACGGTGTCCGTCCCGTGTGTGTGCGGGGGGGGGGGAAGTCCCGAGAAGAATCTATGGGTGAAGGGAAGTAATGTATGGGTATCTTGGGCGGAGGGGAGGATAGGAGATGGGAAGGTAAAAGGGGGGGGAGGGTCATGTAGACAGTGCCTCCCCCCCTCTCCGTCATTCATCAGGGGACTGTAGCTCTCTCCCCCCTCCCCCCCTGTGCATGATTACCGCACATGATCCGCTCACCTTGTCGTGTATGCTGTCAACTCATCACTATCGTTGCTCCGGCGCCACAGAGAAGGCGGAGAGAGAGGAGAGGGTGGGGGATAGGGGAAGACCACTCTGTGCTGAGGGTACATCCCCACCACACACACATACATGTACTTCACATCCCTCTCCATTGATCAGCCCCCCACATCACTAACAGAGAATCCAATACAAGAACCACATGACCAGCCCGGTCGTGGCGGCGCTGATGATCAGCGTCACCACCCACCCGCCCACAATCTTCGCCACGAGAGGCCACGACACACCCGCCATCCGCGCGTCAAGCACACCGCAGCCGATCGCCGCACCCACCTGCGACTGCGAGAGCGACACGGGGATGCCGAGCCCGGTCAGCACCATGGTCACCGCTGTGCCGCCCACCTGGATGCTCCAGCCGCGCACCGGCGTCACGGTCACTAGCTCCATGCCAACCGTCTTCATCAGACTGGCGCCGAGGGCGAACATGCCAATGGCAATGCCCAGCATGGCCGGAAGCACCGACCACCGCGAGCCCAGGTCCTTCTCGCCAAGCTCGTGGTTCGTGAAGGCCTCGTAAAGGATGACAAAGGTGGCCGTCGCGTTGGCCCCGGCGACGGCGCCGTGCACAAAACTGGACATGCTGCCAGCGACGACCTGCAAGCTGGTGAAAAGGTACTCGGCACGGGGGTTGAAGGGCTTGATCAGCAGGCCGCCGAAGCGGATGGGCTCCATCGGGTGATCCAGTGCCCAGTCCTCATCGCCGAACTCGTCGTCGCTGTGCACGGACGTCGGCGAGGACGGCTCCACCACCACCACCGCTGCAGACAGGTTGCCGGCGACCGCGTCATTCCCGCTGTCGGCGCCGTCGACGGCCCCGTAGGCGCCTCGGGTGTAGACCGCGCCGCGGCCGCCATGGCGCGGTCCCCCCTCTGCCACGGCAGCTGTCGGACGCGCGTTGTGCGCCTCGGACAGGAAGGGCTGCGGATGGAAGTGCGCACTGCTCGTGGTGGTAGATGCCATGGCAACGGTGGCAGAGCTGCTGCCTCTGCGCGGGGTGTCGCGGCCACTGACGCTCGGCAGGGGCGAGCGACGGCCGGTTGGCGCGAGGCGCACGCTGCCCTTTAGCAGCACTCGGCTGTCGGAGGGCGTGATGGAGGCCAGCACCACAGAGGAGCCGAGCTGCAAAGCGCTGCGCTGGCTGCCCGAGGAGGCCGTCCTCGTGTGGCCGCCCACAGGTGGCGGGAGGCTGCTATCCCACTCCCAGGCGGCTGACGACGCGGCGTTGTGGCGCTGGGCAAGGAGGGCGGTGGACTCGGTGGTGGTGGTGGTGGCGGGCAATGGACTGCCCTGCGGTGTTTCCCTCGACTGCTTGCCCGCCTCGCCCGCCTTGCCCTCCTCGTCCTCCGAGCTGCTGCTGGTGGTGGATGAGGACGGCTGGGGCGGCGCGAAAAGTGACATCCTGCTGTTCATCCGCCCCGCGGCCTCCGCGGCCTCCTCGGGCGGCAGATCGGCCGCCTCTGTGCGCAGCGCGCGGCTCTCCCAGACAAAGGAGGGGGAGGTCCGCGCCTCCTGGACGACGTGCGGGAAGTACCAGCGTTGCGCAGCGTAGCAGAAGAGCAGAATGAAGAGCAGAAGCAGCACAAACTGCACCGGCAGCGGGACATACCGGGCAAACGTCTGCGTCATGACGGGTGGCCCCTCGATGGCGACAAAGGCGTAGTCGACGAGGAGGGAAGCCAGCAGGCAGAGCGGCAGCACCTGGAGAGCGAGTTCGAAGGACTTGCCCTTCACCTTGAACACGTCGCGGCGCAGGTAGTAGAAGATGACTGCGGTCACCACAAACGCGGCAACGGGAGCGGCCACCCACGAAATGACAATCACCACCAGCCCACGCGCCTTGACAAAGTCGAAGCTGAAAGTGGAGAAGACGGCGTACCCCACCAGCGAGCCCACCACCGTGTGGGTGATGGACACGGGCAGGCCAAAGACGGTGGACAGGTACAGCCACAGCGCGGCCGCGAAGCTGGCGGCTGTCATGCCAATGACCACAACGTGGCGGTTCGCACTGAAGAGCACCGGCTCCACAATGCCGTTCCGCAGCGAGTCGCTGACGTGGCCACCCATGAATGCCGCCCCGAGCAGCTCAAACACGGTGCAGTAGATGATTGCCTTCTTCATGTCGAGGGAGCCGCTGCCCACCACCATGGCGAAGTTCGCGCTGAGATCGTTGGCGCCAATGCCGACACCGCAGAGGAAGCTAAAGAGAGAGCAGATGCACACGAGCGGTAGTGTCGTGTTGATGGGCAGACTGCATTGGCCTAGAGCGGCGTTCATGCTTCCCCCTCCTTCTGCGAACTATATATGTTGTGCGCTCTTCTGCCTTTAATGGTCTTCTTCTCCGCCTTGGCGGTGAAAGGAGGTGTGTCCCTCGGTGATGATGACGGAGAGGAGGGAGAGGAGGAGACAGCAGCGACTCCGGGCGATACGATGAAAGGGATTCCTACAGTTCCAAAACAGGGATAGGGGGGGGAAAGGAGGCTACGAGGGAGTGTAAGGGGGAGAGTAGGGGGGGTGTAGGGGGGAGGGACAGGCGACGGCGCCCGTGTTCGCTTCTGTCATCCTATGCATGTGTGCTCCTCCCCTATTGGCTCGGTCCCTCTTGTCATGCACCATGGGAGCTGCCCCCCACGCTGCTCTCCCTCTCGGCTCGGCTGATGCTGTGGTGGTGGTGCACAGTCCACGTCATTGGTTTTGCTGCCACCGTCTCTCTGCGTCTCTCTGCGGGGTGTGGGTGTGCGGGGTACGTGATACATATACTCCGTCGGACGGAGAGAAAAGAGGAGAGGAGAGAACAACGACAACAACAAGAGAGAAAGATGAAGAGGTCAGCACTGCTACTTACATGAAAGTGAGACAAGGAGATAGAGAGGAAGGAGGAAGAGGAAGTACGCCGTGGGCCGTCATGTGTGCGTGTGGGGAGGGGGGAGAGGGGAGGGGAGCTAGTCGTCACCCTCGTCCTCCATCTCCTCGTCGTCAACCTCCTCGGGTCTGGCAGGCGCGGGGGCGTAGGCGAGCTCCTCATCCACGGTGCAGTCCCGCTGCAGGACAAGCCCCTCCTCCGGGAACTCGGTCATGCGCTTGGGTGGCAGCTGCGGGGCGTACACGGCCCCCTGCAGGTTCTTGAGGCCGTTGCCAATGTACACCATCTGCGACTGTGCACCTGGTGTGTTGCGCGTGGTGACGGCGTACGTGAAGGCACCGGGCCACAGCGCGGACCGAGCCAGGTAGGTGCTGCTAGGGCTGCTCTCGTTGTGGAAGGCTTGACGAAAGCTCCAGGCGGGGAAGCTGCGGCGGCTGTGGCCCGGGAAGGCCAGTGGCGCATCCTTGCTCAGGTCGGAGAGGAACGGGTTGATGAGCTCGGCACTGGCGGGGCTGTCGTCCTTGCCGTCCCCATCGCGCGACTCCTCAGCGCCGTCGCCGGCCGCTGCCGCAAGCGCCTGTTCCTCCTCCTCTTCCTCCGGGGTTGGCTCGTGCGGCGGCGCCACCGTCACACGGCCATTTGACAGCAGTGTGGGGGCGATGTGCACCCAGTGCCGGCCCTGCAGCAGCTCCTCGTGCGCGTAGCCGTGGTACCAGGCCTGTACGCTCTGGATGGCCTCAGTGTCCTCCTCGTCAGGGGCCTCCTGAGGCAGTAACGGCGGCACCGCGGCGTAGGCGGGGACCATGGCGGGGGGCGGGATGGGGTTGCCCTCGTCATCCTCCTCGCCCTCTGGCAGCGCCCCTTCCGTCGTGAAGACGTCCTTGGGGGCGATGTGGCAGGCGCAGGTAATGCGAGCAATCTGCGCTCGCAGGTAGTGCTTCTCCACACCCGGAAAGCGTGGGTGGCTGTGCACGGCGTGCTCGAGGTCGCCCGTGAAGCCGCGCCGGATCAGGCGCGCCACCACGATCTGCTCCGGCGTCACGTCGGGCAGCCGCGTCCACGTTGTTGGGTCCGTGGTGCTGGAGGCGTAGTAGACGCGCTCGTTGAGGCCGGTCCCCGCCTCCTCCCTAGGGATGGCGTGGCGCCGCTTGACGCGGTTGGCCAAGAGCACCGCCGCCACCCGGGAGAGAGGTAGGCCGTCCTCCTCGCCATCGCCAAAGTCGTCGCCGTCGGCGCCGTCGCCCTCCTCGTCCTCGGGGACGCGGCCGGGGTCCAGGCTGGCCTCGGCGATGTAGTAGTCTGCATGCTGGCCAATGACCTTCCCCCAGAAGCGCACCGAAGCAAGCGGCTCCGTCTTCACCAGATTCTTCAGGCCCACGACAAGGCGGAACGCCTCCTCCGGCGGCAGACCAACGCCGGCGGCGTTGAAGATCCTCTGCTCCGACACCACGTCGCCGACGGTGGCGCCTTGCAGGCCCTCCGCCTCGGACTGCGCGAGCTGCTGCTGGGCAGCCGAAGGGGCGTTGGCGGGGCTCAGCGAGGGGTCCTCCGCCGCCGCGTAGCCGTCGTCCTCCTCGTCGCCTTCTTCGCCGTTGCGGGGGCGGCGCGGGGCGGCTGGTGGGGCGAGCGAGCGGGTCACGTTTGCCGCCCAGCGTGTGTTTACCAGGGCGTCGGCGGGCACGTCGGTGTGCGCCGCGGGGCGAATCTCCGCAAAGAGTTTCGTTGCCGTCTTTGGCGGCATCGCATCGCCGCTGAGGACGTAGTGGGAGGTGGTGCCCATCGCCTCCACCGGGTCCGACGGGTGTTGGCTGATGACGTGAGAAAGAACTTTGGCCATGTGGTTCCACAAGGGGGACTGGCGAACATCCTCCACGTCAAGCCCCGGCATGTTTCCCAGCTTTCCTCACTCCTCCGCGAGGAAGGGGGGGTATGTGTGAAAACAGGAGGAGGGGGAGGGGAGAGCGAAGAGGAGCCTTCTAGAGAGGGATGCGGCTGTCGCTGTGTGTGTGTGTCTACACCTTGGCACAAACACCAGACGGAGCGGAAAGAAGGGGAGAGGAGAGGAGAGGAGAGGAGAGAGAGAGGCTTCTATCGGACATACGACGATGTTGTCTTGTCTTGTGTGGTGCCTCTCAGCGAAGCACTTCTTTCTCCATCCCCACCCGTAGCTGCTGCCTCGGCCATGGGCAACTTACCAGCATGTATTTGGCGAGCGAGGGGAGAGATAGATAGAGAGAGAGGGAGATGAGAAGGGAGGACAGCCGCAGAGGGAGAGGACGCTCCGCCCTCGATGCAACACACGCCAGGATCCGTCGTCACGCGCTCTTTGCGCTTGCGCTTGTGTCTGTGAACACGTCAAACTGCCTCTGGGGGTGCAGCGGCCTCTCGAGGTTCCTAAGGGGCGACTTCCATGCCTTGTCCTTCTCCAGTGCAGCGGAGTAGCTCTCCCCGCCCATAGCAGGGTTCACGCGCGACTCGTACTGCATTTCGGACTCGTAGCCCAGCAGGGTGTGCATGAACTGGTCATGTCCCAGGGCAAAGTACGTGAGCGTCGTCGCGCAGAGGCCCAGGCCAAAGATACGCACGGGTGCCCATAGAAACGCCTGCCGGCCCAGCCGTTTGCGGTCGGCCCCTGTGTCATCAAAGCGCACCTGCATAATACCGCGCCAGCTACGCGTGCGACGGATGACGGGACGGTCCACCCGCTGGTTGCGCCGAGAAGCGGCGAAGGGGTGCAGCTTGACAAGGGACACGACACTACGGCGCAGCATATGGTCTCGGGCAAGGGGAAGGGGGGGAGGAGGAAGAGAAGGAGGAGGAATACCTACCCGCGGACACCTACCCGCACACACACACAGCACACTAGAGTTGAGCCAAGGGAGTCAGGCAACTGGCTCCAGCAGGTTTCACTGCCAAGGTTCGCCAGCAGAAAGAGGGAAGGAGAGGGAAGGAGAGGGAGGGTATTCTTCTCCATTTCATTGAGGAGAGTAGAGAGGCATTCACACACACATACATATGCGCACTCACACACATGCATGCGTGTACTCCTTGTCGAAGCAGATCCGCCTGCGCGAAGAAGTCGCCTTCTCCTCTCCGCCTCCTCTCAGCGGAAGTGGGGAAGGAGAGAGAGGAGGACAAGGGGGGGAGGGCTTGGCCACCGCACAGGGCGTGCACGAGCTCTCTCTCTCTCTTGTTCTATACGTATGTTCCGTGAGGACAAGCTTATGGCAAGTAAACAGAGCTCATTAGATGCTCTTTTTAATCGGTGAAAAGGGGAGAATTGCAAATGGCGGGGAGAACGTTGCGGCAAAGGAGGGGAAGAGGAGGGAACATGCAGCGTGCTGTGTATGTGTGTGTGTGTGTGCTGCGCTTTCAATGGTGTTCGAATCATCTCTACTTCCTCCCAATAGGCCTCTTTGCTTTGCCAGGGGCCGCCTTCTTCTTGCCTCCGCCGCTTTTCGGCCCGCGGCCCACAGCGAGGACGGGGACCGAGTCCACATCGTAGAAGTGTTCCTCGTCGTCGTCCTCGTCGTCGTCGTCGTTATCGGGCACGCCGTTCCCAGCGGCCTTCTTGCCCTTCTTGCCTCGGCCGGCCGCCTTGTCGCCGGGCAGGTCGCCGCCAAACACAAAGTCGATACCGCCGTCGTCGTCGTCGCTGTTTAGGTCCGCACCAGAGACACGGCCGCTCCCCCTGGCCCTGCCTTCCCTCCTGGCGGCTTTGCCCTTCGTCTCCACCGCACCATCCTCCTCCTCCTTCCCGTCCTCGGCGCCGCGGCTACGCTTTCCGCCTCGGCCCTTTCCTCTGGCGCTGGTGTTGGCGGTGGGACCGTTGTCGCCGCCCTCGCCCCCGTCGTCGACGTACTCGCCTTCGTAGGAGGTCCCCTTGAAGAAGGCCTTCTTGTCCGACACGCCGTACTTCTCGGCCATGTACCGGTCCTCGTCGAACTCCTCCTCGTCGGTGGGGGCGGGGGCCTCGGAGGCGAGGGGGGCGCTTGGCTCGTCGCCCCGGTCCACGCGCAGCACGCAGCCACGCAGGCGGGAGCCGTGGTACTTGTTCTTTGCGTACTCGGCATAAGCCGGCAGCGCGAACTCCACCCGAGCAATGCCGGTCGACAGGTGCGTCTGCGGGTGCGCGAGGAGCTCGCAGGCGGTGATGGCGCCACAGGGGGCCAGGTGCTCCCGCAGCTGCTGCGCCGTGATGTGGTCGCCCAAGTTGCCAACGTACACCTCGCGCGGGCCCTTGTCAAGCAGATCGTACTTGGCCGTCTTGCCCGTCACGTTGCTACCCTTGGTAGGGGCAGCGGCAGGGGCAGCAGCGGCGGCAGCGGCGGCAGCGGCAGCGGCCCTGGCCTGCTGCTTAGCCTTGGCGCCACCACCAGAGACTGGGCTCGGATCCACGCCAAGCGGCACAATGGTCTCCTCTTCGTCGAAGGCGACAGAGCCGGTCAGCTCCGCCACGGGGGCGGCCTGGGCGGTGGCCGGCTCCATCGGAGCTGTGCCGCCGCCGTGCGCGCTGCGGGAGTAGCTCAGGGAGCCGGGTGCGGCCGCGCGCACCGCACCAATCTTGCGGCCCAGCAAGTGGAACCCGTCGAGCAGTGTGACGGCGGGCTCTACATCCGATTCGCTCGCAAACGTCAGGAACGCCTTGCGGTTCAGCGATGTCATCTTGATGGTCTCCAGCTTCTTCTCGAGCTGCGGTGCCACGTCGCGCAGCACCTCCCGAATGATCTCCGGCTGCGCCACCTTGTTCAAGTCGGTCAGAAGCACCTGGCGCGTGAAGCTGTCCTTGCCAACATCGCGCATACCGGCGATGTCCTTCATGTTCTCGAGATCGCGCGGCTTGGGTACCTCGACGCGCAGGGTGCGGCCAAGAAACTTCCGCCCATTGAGAACACGCACGGCGGTGTCGACGCTGTGCGGAGAGTGGAAGACGAGGAAGCCGAAGCCCTGGCCGGGTTTCTTAATGAGGCGCAAGGGGCGGCCAACCTTCCAGGCGAGGGCGAACTGCATCATCTCGTCCTCCAACGTGGGCTTCCCAGCCTCATCGTAGTTCCACGGCAGGCCATCGATAAACACTTTGTTGTTCAACCGTGCCGGCAGCTCCGTGCCGTGCTCCGTCACAGTAGTGATGACCTTGGTCGGTCCCCGCTCCTTCGCCGTCGCGCCATCCTCCTCCTCGTCGCCCTGAGGCTGTTCGGTGCGTTTCTGCGGGGTGGGGTGCGAACCGCCGCGGCCACCACGACCACCGCCGCGACCACGGTCAGCGCCACGGCCGCCACGGCCAACACCGCTACCGGTGCCGACAGCCGCGCCACGGCCGCGTCCTCTCGCCTGGGCTACCGGCCGCTGCTGCTGCGCTACGACGCCTTCCCTGTCGTCGTCGTCATTGCGGCCGCCGCCACGGCGTGCACTAACGGCGGTTGGCGGGGCATCCTCATCCTCCTCGTCATGTCCCTTGCGAGCCGACAGGCTGCCTTGTCCGTGGCGAGCCTGTTGCTGCTGCGGACGTGGCGTGGAGTGCACCTGCACGACGGCGGCGTCCTCGTCACTGTCCTCGTCAGCACGCGATATGACGCGGAAGGCGCTGGGCACCTTGCTCGGCCGCGACGGCGCCCCCTCCTGTGCTCCGCCGCCGCGGACGAAGTTGCCCCCGCGACCCCCGCGGAACCCTCGGCCACCACGGCCGCCACGGTCACCACCACCACCGCGGAAGGACCCGCGTCCGCGGCCACGGCTGACGTCGCCGCCGCCGCGGCCGCCTCTAACGCCAAGCGAGTTCCCACCACCGCGAAAGGCCATGTGCGTTACACCGTGTCCACCTCGTGTGCGGGAGCGAGTGTGTGTGTGAGTGTGCGTGAGTGTAAGCGAGACACAATCAAGTTCCTTCCCGTTCTCGAGAGAAGGACGCAGCGCAAAATGACAGGGAGAGACGTGGGGATGAGGAGAGGTGCGACCCATAGGGGGAGGCAGAAATAGTGGAGAGGCTGCTCATCCAGCCTCTGTTGCTGTGTTGCAGGCCTCCCCGCCCCCCCTCCCCCCCCCAACCAGCATCAGCGGGAGGGAGAGGGGAAGGGAGGGACATCGGTGGCCAATCAGGACAACATATGCAGTCTCTCTCTACACCATATCACACTACTGTTCTCATCTTTGGAGGAAGGTGCTGAGCTCCCCTCCTTCCCCTCACCGACTTGCCGTGGACGGTCTCCTTCTATTCTGATTCCCCTCTGTGTGAGGGGGAAGTGGAGCGCAATGAAGTGGAAGCACACCGAAGGGAGAGGGGGGGGGGGCGGAGAGGCGGCGGATAGGATGATCAATAGAGGGAGAGCAAAAGAAACGCGCATGAGCGAGCCCCAACGCTGCCGGCGCCTGACTACAATACAACTAACCGGATAGAAAGGGGAGGGAGGAATGGATGGAATGCTGAGGAAACACAGGAGGAAGCAAACCTAACAACTACTAAGTATACAAGAAGGGAGCAGTGACGCTCCCAAGGAAAGAGGGGGAGGGGGAGGGGGGGAAGCGAGGAGGGGAAGTGGGCAACGGCACTTTCTCCAGCTTTCCCTCAGTCCCTTCACCACCACCATCAACCCCCCCACCCCCACCCCACTTCATCGTCTACCAGTTCTTCGCCTCGTGCCAAGCACGGAAGTGGGAGACGTCCACGTAGAGCGGATTCGTCGCCTCGTAGTGGGCCCACGGCTCGTCAGCGATGGTGTTGAGCATCAGCTTCGTGACCCGCTCCACCGCCGCGCGTGCGGCGCGTTTCTCGTAGCGCGACACCCGCGGCGCCGCCTCCAGCGCATCCCCAAGACGCTCCGCGATACGCCACACCATGGGGTGGGCAATGAAGTTCCTCTCCATCTGCTCCCGGAGGAACGGCTTCGCGAGCTGCACCACCGCGGCGTCGTCGTGGGCAACGGCGAGGCTGGCAACGTAGAACTCCTCCCAGGCCTTCTTGAATGCCGGTGTCGCGGGCTTCTTGAGGGAGGGGTAGTCCTTCAGCACGCGGCTCCACCAGAGGTAATCGAGCGAGGCCTCCACCTCCGGTTCCTGCAGTTCCCGCATCAGTGCCGAGGCCGCCGGGCCCTCCTTCTCCTGGAGAGGGTCGACAACGTACTTGTCAAGGCCGCGCAAGGGCTGGTAGTGCTCGCTCTCCATCTTGCTGTAGTCGACCGGGCTGAAGATGTTGCTGCTATCGTAGGCGACGTTGTTCTGATTCCCCGTGAGGCTGGCAGCGGCCGATGAGGACTGGTTCACAACGTGCTTTGTGTTGTCCACGCGAGGGAGCATGTCGCCCTGGGCGTACGGCTGGGTGCGGCCAGTAACGGTGGCGCCCCAGTACTCCACATAGCGCCGCTGCATGACGAGAGCACCGGCGGCGGTGCTCGCCACCTTCTTGCTGGGCAGGCGGCAGAGCATGGTGCCTCTCTTGTTCACTTGTTCCTATGCTGTTGTTGTAACTTTTGTTGCTAAAGGGGTTAGGGGGAGGGGGGTGATGTTTTGCTAGCTAGTTAGTACCCTTTTGGTCTACACTATCTGCCGTTGGCTGAGGCGAAGGATAAAAGGGGGGAGGACATGGCAAGTATTGTGGGGGTAGACTCGCAACATACACAGAGAGAGGAGAGAACAGAGGAGTCGAAAGAGGAGCCAGGCGGCCCGACACCATCGCCACACCCCTCTCTTGCGAGTATGACTGGTGCCGGGACAGTCTGCTGTGATGGAGTCCTCCCCTCCTCCACTCATCACCACCACATCCAACGGGGGGTGTTTCAAGTCGTGGCAAAAGTGCATGCATAGTTTACATTGACTGGGCTAAAGGGAGGGAAAGCGCACTTCCTCTCGGCCTCAGCGCTTTGCCCGTGTAGCCTTCTTCGCAAGCTTGGGGTCGGACAGCAGGCCGTCCACCGACGCGGACACCGCCCCCACTCTCCTCTCCACATCG
>JASAOB010002527.1:0-19672 GCA_030849825.1 Herpetomonas tarakana | reverse complement strand
AGCTCTTCTCTCGCTTGACGTTCCATCGCTTCCAGCCTGGCTCGTGCTGGCAACTCCGACTCGACAAGCCTGCCCAAGTTGGTCTGCGCAACTCGGTACTCCGCTTGCTGCGTCGCAATCCGCTGACTGCCCGCAAACTCCACACACATGTTGGACCACCACTCCGAATGCTCGGCAGACACGTCGAGACGGGCAGCGGCCTCTTGCGACAGGAGTTGCTCCCACTCGATGTGCCGCGCCGAGTCGAGTGCCTCCCGCAGCACCACCTGTCTTGCATCGCTCTCCAGTTCCTCGAGGACATGCACGGCTGCTACCAAATTGCGGCGGCGTTCTTCTTCTTGGGCGATAGCGCGAGTAGCACTCAGTACTGCATCCCGGCCCTTCTGGTGCTCCTGCACTTCCTCCAGAACGATCTCCCTGCGCACCGTACGCTCCCGATCCGGTACCTCCACACGGTGCAGCTCCCCTAGGGCAAGCAACGCCTCTGCCTCAATGTCCTCGCGAGCACTGCCCTCCTCCAAGGGAAGCCGCTCAAGGAGCGATGCCGTCTCTCTGTACTGTGTAGCTGTCGCCGCACGGACCGTAGACACACTGCTCTGGGCCTCAAGGGACTTCCAGCTGTCCTCCTCGTGTCTCTCACTCACAGCTCGTTGAACTGCCTCTGCCAGGACAACGTGAGCCACATCTGCCATCCGCCGCGATGCTCTCTCCTCGCTTTGGATCGTGTCGCGCGCTTGGCCTTCCTCCTCCACAAGTGCCGCAATATGTCCGCGTACAGCTACAACCGCAGCTTCAGATGCCAACCTCTCGACGCCACCACGCAGCAAACTGGCAAACGCACCCAACTGGTCACTGTGATCTTCTCCGATGCGAGAGCGATCGGCAGCCTCCAACTTGTTCACAATACCCGTGAACAAGAACCATCTATCCTGCACTTCTCTCCCTGCTACGCTACGACGACCGTCGTCCTCATCCAGTACGAGACGATCCGCCACAGGCATGCGACCCCGTACCAACTGCTTCCACAGCAAATCGCCCCGAGCGTTTAGCACGTTTTCGATCTCCGCTCGCCGTAAATCCGCCGAACGACGACGTGGTAACTCTTTCCACTCGCCACACAAAGCAGCGACCTCATCATCGGCGAGAAACTGGAGTGCCCACTCCTTATCATTCCTCCAACAGAGAAACGGGTACTGACACTGAACTTCAGCAGCCAAGAGTTCGGACTCCAACTGATCGGCACACTCGGACCCGCGCGCGTTCATCGTGTCCTCCACAGCGGCAAGCGCCTCAGCGTTCGCCTCGGGGTCGCGCGCAAGCTCCGCGTACTCGGCACCGAGTCGCTCCATCTCCGCGTCAGCCAGCACAGCCTCCGGCCACCCGGCAACGTCGTGCCACGTCAGGAACGGGTACAGCTGCCTCACGCGGTCCGCAGCCTCGGCACGCCGCAGCTCCTCCGCGATCTCGGACCCGCGCGCGTTCATCGTGTCCTCCACAGCGGCAAGCGCCTCAGCGTTCGCCTCGGGGTCGCGCGCAAGCTCCGCGTACTCGGCACCGAGCCGCTCCATCTCCGCGTCAGCCAGCACAGCCTCCGGCCACCCGGCAACGTCGTGCTGCACCAGGAACGGGTATAGTAACGGTAAAGATGGCGACAGTGTACGTGCCTCATCATCGATGTCCGATGATGATTGTGTTTCCTGCGTCGCTGTTGTATGTGTGGAGGACGAGTCCTTTGGAAAGGATCTCTGCAGTGTCAGTGGCTGTGGTGCTGTGGCAGTTGGTGGGCCATCTTCAGCGGGGAGCTGTGGGTCCTCATTGCCGTGGTACTCTGTTTGTGGCCGCTCAGGTGAGTACTCGGTGATCTGTGGCTCGACGTGGCTGGTGAGCATTGGTTGAGATTCTGTTCGAGCTTCTCCTTCCGAGTCGCCAAGGTGTGGGGTGCTTTGAAAGCCAGGTACGTCCGGTCGGTTACGTTGCGCATCCTCGTGAAGCGCGCGAACTGCCGCCGTCGTAGCTGCTGCATCGGTTGGCTCCCCTTTGAGGATGCCGTCGCGGATACTCAGCAGTTGTTGCATGGCGTCACCCGTGACTGCATCTGCCGGGACGGGGCGGGGAACGCCTGGTGCTTGAGCCCGCAGTTGGTCTAGCTGCTCCTCACGTTTCTGTGCGTCGATCGCGTTGCGAGTGAGCTGGTCGCGCAGGCTGCGGAGAGAGGATGGTGTGAGATGCCCGCGCGGGTTTCGCGCGCATTGATCGAGAAGTTCTGGGTTCACTCGCAGGAACTGCACATCGCGGTCCGCCATCCGCTGAGCCATGGGATCAGAGCTGAGGCCCTGCGTGATGGTGTCCCAGGCAGTTATCGTGGCATCGCCAAGGTCGTCGGCCCGCTTGGCGAGCTGGTAGTGTAACAGAGAGACGCCGGTGGCTCGCTCGCCGTCGGAGAGCACACGCGCCGACCTCGTTGCCTGATGTCGTGTGAAAGATGCGAGAGGGAGGACGCCGTGAAGCGTGTCTCCATACGCGGCAAGCAGTCGTCTGAACAAGTCGTCCTCCTCTAGGGGTAGGTACTCGAGTGAAACGCCCCGTCGTTGTGGGTGGATGAGGTAGGGGTGTCGGGACAGAATCGCTTCGTTGTTGTCCATGTGGTGGGTGAAGCGGACACGAAGAGCATTTGCCGCCACTGCAGCGGCTTCCATCCTATGCTTTGCCGACTGGGGTGGGGTGGCTGTCCCGCCAGTCCCAGTGGCGTGTTTGTCGCCGCGTGTGTGTGCCAGCCGCTGAGCCACTGCGCCGACTGGGATACCTACAATGCGCGTGCGGGGGATGTCGCGGAGCACCTGGGCCACCATGGCGCGTTGCTCCGTGGCCGCAGTGTGGAGATGTGCAATGATCCGCTCTTCCAATGCCATGGCTGCAGCATTCTTATCGCGGACGACTCCGTTTGTGCGGTGGTCATGCCTGCCACTGTGCAGATCCGCGAGCTGGTTCAGCATGTTCCTCAGGGGTGGGACGGTGGGGATGGAACCAGCTCCGACAGGCTCCTCGTCGAGGGCGAGGTCAGCAAGGAACGTGCCCTCGCTGGCCTCCACGGGGAGGGAGGGGTGCTCTTCGTACAGCGACTCGAGCGATTCGGCACGGTAACGCTGCGTCGTGGCAATCTCATTGGTTAGGTACACGGCGTAGTTCCGCATTTCGTAGGCGTAGCGTCGACAGCGCCACGCGGCGTTGGCCGACGTGGCCGCCTTGGTGACGAGCGACAGGTACGCCGCCTCCTTGGTCGTAAAGTGCGGCGTGTTCTCCAGCTCCAGCTGGCTCCAGCACATCCCTTTCGCCAGGTCTTGGTCCATGTCTGTCAGCCCGTCGCCACAGAGCAGCTGTGGCAGGTGGCGGGCACTGAGGAAGTCAAAATGAACGCGCAAGCTTTCCTCGTGCTCCATCATGCTCTTGGCCATGGCACTCACCTCCGCAGACATGCGCTTCTCCAGCGCTTCAAGCAGCTTCCAGCTCTCCTCTCGCTCTCTGCGCGGGAGTGCCAAGGTGGTGGAGGCGAGAGTCTGGGTGTGCTGCTGATACAGGAGCCGGAACGCGCTGTTTGTGGTGGCAAAGGGAATGTGGCGGATGTGGATGCCGTGGTACCGCCGCTGCAGGAACGGGTACGTCGCCTCAACGTACAGACGGTGGCGATGCTCGTGGGCCCGGGCCCTTTGGGTTCCCTGTATGAGTTGGAGCAGGCGAAGGTGGAGAAGGGTGGACAGCGCCTTCACTGCCCCCTCGTCCCTGGCAGCTTTGGCCTTCTCGCGAAGATCGCAGAGCTGCACGTAGTACGCGTCCTTGGTGCGAGGGAGATCCCGGAGGAAGAGTTCGGCCGGGGCTGCACCGTTCGCCGTCTTGGCGACGGCATCGCTCCGGTGCGCCAGCTCGACCTCCTCCAGCGCAAAGTACCACGTCTTGAGCGTGTTCACATCCCGGTCCTCCCGAGCGGCCCCTTGCGCCTTGGCCAAGAGGAGGTCCTCCCATTTCTGCCGGGCATCTGCGGGGGATTTTCCGGCTCCTGCCGCCTGCAGCTGTCGAGTCGCGGCAACGTAATGAAGGCTGGACGCCCACGGCTTCAGAACGTCCTCCATAAAGTGGCCAATACCTTGGCGCTGCAAGCGCTGTGAGAGCCCGGGAAAGAGGCGCCGCGTTTCGCTTGCATCGAGGTGCTGACCGAGGCGCGTGATGGCGCACCTTTCCGCGATGCCGCTGCAGAGGGAGCTCAGCCTCTTATCGATTTCGGCAACGTCTATGGTGCGCGGGTCGGGCGGGGTGACGACGACATCTGTGCCGCCGGGGCCGCTTCCAGGAGCCCAACGACTGCTTTGTGCGGTGGCGTACTGCCGTGCCGCCAACAGATCCCTGAGGTGGTAGCACTGTGCGAAGGCGCTGCTTGGCGTCGCCAGGACAAGGCGCGAGGGCAGCCAGTCGGACAACGCCGCCTGCCACGCCCACGCGTCCACGTCCATCTGGTCCACGCGGGCTGCCAGGTCGCGTGCGTTCTGCCGCAGTGCGTCCCCGCCGGCGTTGCGCGTGATCAAGAGTTGACGTTGCTCCAGCAGCACGGCAAAAGCTGGGTCCTGCAGGACGTGCTCAAAGTGTACGGGAAGCATCGTGTCGACAAGTCCGGGGGATCCTTGCATGGGGCCGAACTGCTGCAGGAACGCGTCGCTCAGCGCTGCCACGCCATCCCGCACCTTCGTCTCCTGTTCCCCTCGCCAGTTGACGTAGGCCAGCAGCCGCCGCTCCGACAGGTTCACCGCCGTGGGGGACGCCGCCAGCGGAGAATGAGGCGATGATGCAGAGGCCTCAGCACGCGGCTGCCGCAGCCGTGCAAGGGACCGCGCCAGGGTTCGAAAGTGCCTGTCATGGCGCAGATCTAGGCTCTTGACAAACACGCGGCCCTCATCCACCTTGGCGGGGAGAAAAGGGTACTCCTCGAGCACCCCGCCTCCGTCGAGGAGGCCGCGGTGCAGCTCCCGCGCACGCCTTCGCATCTCCTCCTCCAAGGCCTTTGCCTCCCCCGAGCCATCACGCGCGCGGGCCCTCTCCCGGGCAAGACTGACAAAGATGACGTCGTCCAGCGGACGCAGGTCCGCCCAGGGCAGACGCCCACAATCGCGGTGGCTCAGAAATGGGTACCGACGGAGGAAGGCAGTGTCCCACGCCGTGGGCTGGGCCGGCCCAGGAGCGACAGGAGCCGTAGCAGCCGCACCAGCAGTCTTTTTGGGCGGGGGAGAGGGCGGCACGGCTGACAGGTCTTTCACGCCAACATCGCCGCGATGCTGCGTTGTCCCTGAAGAGGGCGGCGCCACGGCAACGGCGCGCGGGGTGGGGGGGAGGCGGCGGAGGTTGGCGGGCGCACCAGCGGCGGCGGCGGCGCTGTGGCGGGCCGCCTGCACCTTTGGCGATGCGTGGGCCTCGCCGCCGCCGTAGGCCCATTGGACCGCTGACGATGGGGGGCTCTCCTCCTGCCTTGCGCGGGTGGATCGGTCGTCTGTGGCAGCGTTAGCGCGGCGGTGCTTCCTGCGCTGCAGGGTGTCCCAATTCTTCAGGTACGCGAGGAAGTCCGGGTCCGTTCCGGCGACGCGGGCACCGCGGAACGCCTCTCCCGCCGCTGTGAGGGAGGCCTCGGCCTTGTCCAGTAGCCCCAGCTCAATCCCCATTGCCCCGCGGTTATTCAACGCGACGGCGTACTCGCGGCTCTGCGTCCCAAAGAGTTGAGCCGCGTACGCTGCAGCGTCGTCGGACAGCCGGAAGCACTCGGGAGCAAAGCGTGCCAAGTCCCAGGAGCGGTAGACGTGGGCCGTGTCCATGAGCAGAGTGGGCAGCTCCCACGCACGCGTTGGCTTGCGCTTGGCAAGTGCAATGGCGGTAAGGAGCACCTGCACGGCATCGCTGAACTGCTTCTCGCACTCGAGCTGCAGCCCAAGTTCCCACAGGTACTCGATGAAGAACTCGGATGCCCAGCCAATGTTGCTGAGCTCGATGGAGTGGGCCACCAGTGCGTTGGTGTCGATGGGGCAGGTGGGCAACAGCTTCTTGCACTGCAGCAGGCCCATGTACGGCTGGAGGTGAAGCCATGCGCCGTGCTCGGTACGCAGGTACGCGGGCAGCTTCGCAATAGCGGCGTGGAAGTGTACACTTGCCTCCTCCACGCAGCTGCGGAGCGCCTCTGAGTTCTCCCCGCGGGCATGGGCAACGGCCTCGGCTACCTGCAGCATCCAGAAACCGTACTCGATGTGCAGCCGCCCCTGCGTTTTGGGGCACGAAAGCTGCTCGTAGGCGCTGAGGATGGACGGAAACTGGGCACGGCCGTCGCGGATGTTGGCCCACTCCATGCTTTTGAACCGCACGTTGCACACTCCTCGCTGCATCATCCAGTACACCAGCTCCGTCGGGCCTTGACCGAGCCGGTGCTGCTGTCCGGCGGCCACATCGAGCGCCATGCGAAGTGCCACATCGTAGCGATTGCGCCAGCACGAGACCTTGCAGGAGAGTGGGAGACAGAAGGAGTACCAGTGGCTGTCATCGGTGCGGATGGTGCGGTACAGATCGGCCAGCTCCATCGCCACTTGCGGATCCACAAGGGGAGGGATAACGCGGCTGTTGACGTAGGCTTTCCACACCACCTCGCCACCCCCACCTCCGCTGCTCCCTGTGGTGTTCACCAACGAGCCCGAGATGGGAGTCGCCGTGCCACGGCGAAACGTGCCACCCAGAAGGCGGCAGACGCGGTCGACAATGGCGCGGCGCCACGCGTGACGGCGCTCCGTCAGAGCAAAGAGAAAGTCGTTGTCCTCGGCCACGATGCCGTACTTCCGCGCGACAAGGTCCAGGAAGCGAGTCTGAAAGTGGCGTGTGTCCCGGAAAACGTCGCCGAGGTGCCGCATGAGGGCCTTGGACAGCGCCACCTCGTCGTAGGCGATGCGTTTCCCTTGCACCTCGGTGTAGAACTCCTGTTTGACGGTGCGGCTCAGCATCTCGCAGCAGACCACCTCCATCACGGCGGAGATTGTCTCGTCCGAGAAGCGGTCGGACAGCGAGAGGCGCCGCACCACCTGCTTCAGCAGGCACATGTTGATCCCGTAGTAGTGCAGTGCTGTGGACAGGTTTGCCGCGCGACCCGCCAGCGCCGCCGCGTCGTTCGGAGGTGGCGAGGAGGAAGGCGCCGAGCTTGTGGGGACGCTGCGGCAGCAAATGTCGGCAATGGCATCCTGGACGCTGGGATGGTCGAGCATGTCCAGCGTGTTCTGCGCTCCCTCGGTGACGTACATGCAGAGCCGCAGCATTTCCTGGCGCTTCATGATGGAGTCGTCGCCAAACAGGGGCGTCAGCGTCGCGTTAGAGTTCGTCACGTAGCAGCGGCCGTCAAGGCCCTCGTAGACCTCAATGGTGTTGTCTGGGAAGGGTATGTGCAGCGCGTCCGCGATGAAGGCCAACTCCGCCTCCACCTCACCATCGTTGGTGGAGTGGGCCCCGTACAGACGCTTTGGGCTGGCCGTCATGGGCACGAGCGCCTGCGCGAGCACCGGCATGCCGCGGTAGTAGAGCATGGCAGAGAGCGGCACCGACAGCAGCCGGCTGTTGCTTTGCAAAACGCCACGAAGCGAGGCAATGTAGTTTCGCCCGCTCCGGCTGTCTGGAAGAACACGGAAGAAGATGTTGCCTTGGCGGAAGCACTGGACAAACTTGGGCTGCTCCGGAGGCATGTCGTCGTCCAGGCGCACGATCTTCATGACGGTTGTCATGGCCTCCGCTTCGAACTGTGCCTCGATCTGGCGGAGCCGCTGCTTTCGCGCCTCGGCACCGGCCAGCGTGAGATCCCCCATCTCCCACGCCAGCTGGAACTCGGCGTTCCAGTCCCTCCACTGCGGCGCAATGCCGGCGCAGCAAGACAAGTACGGCTTCGGCGCCGTCTGCTGAATGGGAAAGGCAGGCGCCTTGCGGATCGACAGTCGATCCTCCAGGCCCCAGTTCGCCGTTGAGGCGGCCGTGCCTGCGCTCCCGGCACGCAGCCCAGCACGGGTCAAACTCGACGCCCTCTCTCGCTGCGACACACGGCCGGACGACGACGGAGCGGCGGACTGCGCCGGCGACGCACTCGCGGGGCGTGCCGTTGGTCGCATGACTAGCGGAGGAACTCCCCAAGTCGGCGCGTCGTCGGTCAGTGCAGAGATGTTGCGCAAAGACGACAGCAGCGGCAGCGGCAGCGGCAGCGGCGGGTCTATGCTTGGAAAGAAGAAAGGAGCTGAGGAAGGAGGGCAAACAGGCAAGTCAACACACGACAAGTACAAATCGGGGGGGGGGGGGGGAATGGAAGGAGTGGTGGCCGAGGAGAACGTGAGCCGCTGGAATGGGAGATGGTGGTGGGAGGGATGGGGGATGTACGGTCTCAATGTCTGCCCTGGGCGATATATATATGTACAGAGGTAGGGAGGGGTATGTGTAAGAGTGAGAGAGAGGGTACGTGGTAAGCAGGAATGCAGATGAAAACGGTAGCAGATCGAGGAGCAACAACAACAATATCGTGTGCACGTCAGCAGTCAAACAACAAGCAGGGAAGCCGTCTCCACCGTTCGTGGAGGAGTGAACAAGAGTAAGAAGGAGGAGGGGGAGAGGGGCGGGGCTAGAGAAGACAACGTCAGGTTACCCCCCGTCAGAGTGCAACGCTCCTTGGCGCAAACAAGGCGGGAACGAGGTACTTCACAAAAGGACCCAACAAAGAAGAAGCACTGGCGCCGTGAGTCGGCCTCGTGCTACGCCGGAGGAAGAAAAGAATATAGGGAGAGAGTGAGTGAGGTCTGGGCTGGTTCTTGCAGAATAAAGGAGAGGTGTGCGACGCCCAATCTCTACAAGCTGCAGACCGTCTCGGGGGGTAGGGAATGGGAAGGGAATGTTGGTGGCTGGGAAGATACAGGGACTTCTGCAGAGAGGAAGGGGAGGAGAGGGGGGGGGAGGGAGATGGATTCTGCTGTCACATTACCATGCGTGGGTGGGACGGGGGGGGGGGGTTGTTCCTCCATTGTGCGTAGTACCAGCAAAGCGTCTTTGCGTAGCTCCTCCATGCCAAGCAACGAGGGTGTGAGGAAGTGAAAGACGCCTCCTCAACGCGATGGGGATTCGCGTGAGGGTCTGAGGGGGGCTGAGTCAGCCCTCCCTCCACCTTTTACTTCTCTCTCTCTCTCTTCTCTGGCCGCTCTTCACCGTTTCGTTGTGTTGCATTGCGCGCCACATGGCCATTCTCTTCAGTGCTGTAGGGAGGGAGGGGGTACAGTAGAGCGGAGAAGGAGTAAAGTCATCGCCAACAGCCAACACGCGAAATCGACAAGAGACGGATCACAGGGGAGAGGGGGGGGGGACGGCAGACGATGCGGTACACGGAGGAAGGGGGGAAGGGAAAGGCTCACGAAGAAGACGGAAAGAAGCGGTGGAGGAAAGGAGGGTGAGGAGGAGAAGAAGCGGACAATGATGAGGAAGACAGCACTCTACAAGGCACTCACAGACGCAGAAATCACCAAGAATATGACGCCTTCTTCGGGCGTTGGTGTCCCGACGGGATAGCTCCGCGGGGCCACAGCGGAAGGAGAAACGAAAGTGCGCGTCGGGTGAGAGGGGAAGGGGAGGGAAGTGAAAGATGGAGAACAAGTGTGGCGCCGCGGGCCTCGCGAAGTAACTGAGAGTTGTACAGAGTAAGATGGGTGGGGGGGGGGGAAGGAGGAGGGGTAGCGGTTGAGTTGGGAAAGAGAAACGAAGGAGCACACAGGCTCTCAATTTGTCACTGCCATATGGTGCGTAGCAGTGTGCGAGCTACCGTTACCGAAGAGGGGAGAGAGCGAGCGGAAGGCGATGAAGGAAGCATCCTAGGCACATTCACACAGCAAACCGCACACGATGGGGAAGAAGGAAAAAGAGAAAGGGGGATGGAGCAGTAGTTCTGCGCCGGTGCGGCAAAACAGAGGTGCCGGAAACGACGAAATTCACAAGCGGAAAGACAGAGAGGAAGGGGGGGGGGAGAAACCAAAAACTTGCCCTTACCGTGCCGCCACGGCACGGTAATAGGCGTCGTAGTTGGCGGGATCCCACGCACGGTACACGTTGAGGGTGTCGGTGCGGAGTGCCTTGAGGTCTAGCAGGGAGTGCTTCACCTTGTCCCCCATACCTACGCCGATGGTAAGTAGCTTGGCGGCCTCCTCGTAGTTGCCTTCTGCGGCAAGCTCCATGCCAAGTTCCCACAGGTACTCGACGAACTGATCGGAGGGCGACACCAGTTTGGCCAGGTACGCCGCGTCGGTGGCCAAGGGGTGCAGGGGAACACGGGTCCGGTCCTGACCCGCACCCGACATGAGCTGGCGGCACCGCAGCAGGCCCAGACTCGGCTGGATGTAGAGCCACGCACCGTGAGCACTGCGCAGCGTTGGCGGCAACAGCTGCTCCGCCGTGAGGAAGTGCCGGCAGGCCTCGTCAACCATGTCCACCACATGCGACGCCCCGAGCATCCAGCAACCCACATCAATGTGCAGCCTCGCCCTGGAGACGGGGCCACCCCACCTCTCGTAGCCCTCGAGGAGCCGCACCACGATAGCGCTGCCCTCGCCAATGTTACTCACAGACGGGACACTGAAGAGCAGACGAGAGAACGTGGCCATCGCGTGAAGACAGCGCAGGGACAGCTCTCCGTACTTGGCGCTGGCGCTCTGCACGGCGCCGCTCGCCAGGTTGAGCGCGTCCCCCCACCGCGCCTGCCACACCGCCACACGGATTCGCAGTGGGGTGGAGAAAGCGAGGTGGTGCTCCTCGTTTGTCACCACGCTGCGGTACAGCGGATCGAGCGAGAGGCACATCTTCGGATCGCACAGGCGCGGGGCCACGTGGGCGGCCACCAGCGGCGCCCACACCACCGTCTTGCGCGACGACGAGGTCGAGGAGAGGGACGAGTCGCCATTAGCGGCACTGGCCGCCGCGCGCGCGCCGACCAGCGTCGAGGCGCGCTCCACTACCAAGGCCGGCGCGTCGCGCCGCACGGCAAGAATGGCGGACAGGAGCTCGTCGTCCTCGCCGTCCACGTTCGCAATGGCGTACTTGCGCATCAGCGCGGTGAGAAACTTGCCCTCCCGCTCCGGGCTCGCCTCAAACGCGTCCTTCAGACGGAGGGCGAAGCACTTGCTAATGGCGACGTCGTCGAGGCCCAGGCGCTTGGCCTGCACCTCTAGATGGAACTCCTGCTTCACCGTGCGCGCCATCATCTCCACCGCAACGACCGTCTTGAAGACCTCCCACTCCTCGGCGGACACCGCGGCAGCCTGGCGCACGGCATCGAGCACCCCCTTCAGCAAGCAGAGATTAACGCCGTAAAAGTGGAGCGTGTCGCACAGGAGCCGCTGCTGCTGCTGTTGCTGCGCCGACTCCCCGCTGTTGCTAGCGACCTGTAGCAGGGCGGCGTGCACGGCCGGGTTGCGCAGCACGTTGAGGGTGTCCTCGCACGTCGCAGTGACGCACGGGCAGAGAGAAAGCATCTCGCTCCGCTTCACCGGCCCGTCAATGAGCGTGGCGTCATCGAGAGCGATGGTGGTGACGTTCGTGTTAGTCACGTAGAATCGTCCATCCAGCCCCTCGTACGTCTCCATCACCACATGATCCGGGAGGGGGGTGTTGAGGGCGTCCGCTATCATCTCCAGCGTCGCCTCCACCTCAGCGCTGTGGTGTGTCGCCCCGTCTCCAAACACCTTGATGGGGTCCTTGGAAAGGGGAACGAGCGCCTGTGCCAGCACCGGCGTGCCGCGGTACACGAACAGACAGGACAAGGGAACGGTCAAGAGGTTGCTGCGCGCCTGCAGAATGCCACGGAGAGAGGCAACATAATTCCGCCCGCTACGGCTGTCGGGGAGGACGCGGTAGAAGATGTTCTCATCGCGGTAGCACAAGAGTTGCTTGGGCACCGGCTTCGGCGCCTTCGTCGTCTCCATCGTCACGATGCGCATGGCCCCCTGCGCGGCCTCCGTTTCGAACGCACGTTCAATGTGGTACACATCGCGCTGCCGTTTCTCTGCGAGGTCCAGGGTGGTGTCCTCGAGATCCCATGCCGTCTGGAACGCCTCGTTCCAGTTCGTGAAGGCGGTGGAGAAGCTACCACAGCACTCAACGTATGCTTTGTCCATTATGAGTAATCTTGTTCCTATAAATCTCCGTGGAGAGCGAAGGGAGAGAGAGTGATGGGAGGGGGTGAGAGGGTATGCGTTGTTGTATGGGTCAGAGGGTGTCTCGACCCGTGCCCACCAGCGGTTCACCCGCATCGTCCTTCCTAGTCCGGTTATTGGCACGCTCCATTCCCCACACCACATTCCACTGCCTTCACCCCCTCCACTTCCGGCATCTTGTCCAAACTTGCTTTTGATCCGGAGTCAGAGTACTGACGAGGTGCTCAGGCCCTATGGCGGAGTCATAGATGAAGGGGGGATGATGGAAGGTGGGTAGTAGCATCACAAAAGTAAGTAAATGGAGTAGTGTGTGTCATGGAACCGAGTACCGGTAACAACATCGCAGGAGAGAACGTCAAGACATGTTGGAAGAGAACGACATACAAAACATGCATTTGCATATGTTGGTGAACAGCATAACGGGGGGCATTAGCAAGAGAATCTTCTTTTTTTTCCTTTGGTTTGGGTTCTTCTCTTCTCTTTCTCCGTTCTTCCACCGACCCCTAACGTTGATCTTCACGTTTCACATGTGATGCCAGGGTGGGGAGGGAGGAGTGGAGCGTCCTCGATCATTCATCATCGTGAGCGAGCTCATTCTGTAATACATGATCTTCTACAATGGGACGAGTGAGGAGAGCTGCAACGGATCGTCAGGCTAAATGGAGGTGGAAGGAAACTAGAAAGACGGAGATTGGTGCAGGAGGGAGCGGCAGGTACGCGGAGGGGAGAGGAGAGCACATAGAGAGAAAATGAAAAAGAGAGAGAGACGGGGGGGGGAACGAAGCATAGAGAGGTCAGGAGCACAAGAACAAGGTGAGCTCAGTGGTCGCCCATAGTCCCGCTGAACTCCTCCTTCACCTCCGGACCGTAGGCCCAATCGTCGTCGATGCCTCTGAACTCGTCGCTCTCGTCCTCATAAATGCGGTCGCGGGCCATCTCCTCCTGGGTGAGAAGGGCCCGTAGATCGGTGGTGGCGTTCTTTGGCTTCGCCCGCAGCGACTTGCTGATGTACCGACCCAGCCGCTTCTTCGTCTTCTTCTGCAACTTCACAATCACGCGTCGCCACGCGCGCTCCTCCGCGGACACGCATCGCAGTAGGTAGTGGTGGTACGCCGTGATGAAATCAACACGAATCACCTCGTCGACGTGCTCGACATGCCAGAGCTTCATGGCTGCTGTATCGGCATGCCACTCCGCGATGACCTCGCGCCTCCCCAGGCGGTGTCCGGTGAGCAGCATCGTGGCTTGCAGCGGGACGTGCGTTGCCCAGTACAACTCCTCAATGGCCGCCTTGGTGCTGAAGGCAAGCTCCGTCAGACTCGCCTGCGCCGCGGACAGCTTGTCGACAAAGAGTTGCACACGGGAGCCGTAGGTCTGCCGGAGGATCGCCTCGTTGCGACCGCGCCGCTGCTTGCGGCCGAGCTGGTACCACCCCTCCCCCTCCGCCTCCGTGATAAGCACCCGCTGTGTCGCCTCGCTGACGGAGAGGCGGTTCATGCGGCGCACCATCTGCACCTGCACGACTTTCGCGTACTCGTCCGGGTCGCTGCGTTGCAGCTCCCTGTTCAAGCGCCGCCGCTCCTTCCACCGCCGCACCGCTCGTCGAATAACGCGGATCGCATTCTCTCGTAGCCGGTTCTCCAGCATCCGGTTGTTCTTTCTCCACATGAACATTTCCGGCGTACTCACGGATTCCGTCTTCACGAGGATGCGGTGGGCCTTCCCCAGAGACTTCTGCGCCTGCTTCAGGTTGTTCAGCGACGTCTGCAGCCAGCCGTAGAGGTTGAGTAGGGACGCCAGCAGCACCGTGTCCTCGTGCTTTGCCTCGGCGAGGTGGATGGCCGTAACGAGGAGCACCGCACAGTCGCGGTAGCTCTCGTTGCCTCCTCGCCGAAACGCCTCCTCGCTCTGTTTCCTCAGCTGCTGTGCGTAGCGCTCGCTCTCGCTTGCGCTGAGATCCTGTGCGCGGCGCTGTCGCAGCTGCTGAAGTATGTCCAGCGTCGCGTTGTTGCCGGCCTTGCGGTAGTAGGCGATCAGGCGCTCGCATGTGGTGAAGAAGAGAAGGGACGGCTCACCGTTCTCGATGGCGAGCACAGTGACCTTCAGCGCGGCCTCGTCGAAAGGCCTGTCCGCCATCTGCGAGGCCACGAGAAGCCACCGCGCCGACTCCAAGGCAAAGAAAGAGCCAAAGTACGGCCGTAACCGGATCTTCTCCCTAATGAGGTGGAAGTTACGAAGCAGGGGGGCAATGGCCTGCTTGCCCGCGTCGTCGCGGATGCAGCAGCGGGCCTCGTCGTAGTTGCTGAGAAGTGCGTCCCTGAACAAGCCCGCCTCCTCCAGCTCCGTCGAGGCCAGCTGGAAGTACCGGTGCGTGGTGGGTCTGTCCAAGCCTGCGGCGAACCGTGTGCACGCAAGCAGGAGATAGATGTAGCTCCTCATCACGGGGGCAAGGGAGTAGTTCGAGATGAGTACCTTCTCCAGCTCCTCTGTTGCTGCCTTCGCCTTGCCGCTCAGACAGTCCTGCACCGTGGCCTCCATGTGGCTTCGCGGCAGTGTCCAGCCTGACGTGTGCCGCTGAATGACGTTGAACACGAGGCCGAGCATGTTTGTAAAGTAGTACTGCTCATCCAGTCCTCGCACGACTTCCACTCCCTGGATGGGGGAAGGTGCTCCACCGCCCCGGTCGCCATCCTCCCCGCCAGCGGCCACGGCACCAGGACCGCTGCCGGTGCTGGACGACGGTGGTGCTTGCGGGGCCAGCCCAGCCTGCCGAAAGGGCCGCATCGTGTGATCAACCAGGACGCGCGTGGCGGTGCTTGCCTGGGATCCCTCCCTGCCGTCCGACAGCATCACAAATTGGGGACGACGGTCCAGTGGAATGAGGGCCTCGGCGTACAGCTCTGTCTCCGCCGCGCCAGGGTCGTCCACGATGGCGGACAGTGTCGCCGTGAACATCTGCTGGGGGACCTGCCTGACCGCTTTGAGAAGAGCGTTCTGCAGGTGAGGCAGCTGGCTGCCGCGCGCGATGCGGGTGAACACGATGTTGTCAACGACAAAGGACGTGCTGCAGTCAAGCAGTGGCTGGGCCAGGCTGGGGTCCCGATGCGCGGCAGCCGCGTGGTGCTCCGCGGCTGCCACAAACTCGCTCTCCAGTCTATCCAGCGTGGTGCGCTGCTCGGAGCCGTCCACGACGTCCCACCACATGCGGAACAGACGGACCTGCTGGTACTCGCTATTGAAGTTGCGGCAGTCCTTCGAGAAGTGGACGGCGGCGTTGATGAGGGGCTTGGAGAAGCTCAGCATCACGGGGATGTGCTGCCGCAGCCGTATCTCCTCGATTCTGCGCTGCCTTGCCTGCTCCGACAGCTTGCGTCTGAGCGCGAGGAGATGCAGTGTGCTGAGCTCGCGGCGCACCAGCAGGCCTCTGCCCGCGCGCTGGATCTCCTTCGCGCTCGCCTCACACACCGCCCGCACCAGCATCTTGTTCGTGTACTCCCGCCAGCACCGCTGTATGATAATGACAGCAACGGGCTCGAACTCCTCTCGCAGCTTCGCCTCGAGCTCGGGAAGACGGATGGCGACCGGGTGATCGCGTGGCACGCGCAGCGCGTAGCGGGGGGGCAGCGTCTTGAGCATGTGCACCAGCTGGGAGGCCTCCACGAAGCGAGCGCGCCGGATGAGGAGGGCAATGATGTTCTCAATCACGCAAATGTGCTGAGGGGAGAACATGCCGCACGTCTCCACCGTTATCTCCTCCGCCTGCCGCAGCATGCAGCTGCTGTACAGCCCGTACCGGCCCGCGTCCCAGGAGTAGTACGCAAATGCAACCTTGTTGAGGACCTCTGCCACAGCGTACGCCCGCTCGCCACGCACCCGCTGCAGCGTCTCAAAGCACTCCCACAGGCGCACAGCGGCCAAGGCGAAGGCGCCGCGCTCCAGCAGCAGGGAGCCCAGCACCTCGCTGATGTACGTGCCGAGCTGTGTCGGGGGCAGGGAGCGCCGCTCGGCCTCCCAGCGGCGGTCGATGCGGGCGATGTGCTCCACACTGTCCGACGCCCGGGCCACCTCAAAGAAGCCCAGCATCGCCTCAAGCCGCAGGTGGGCGGCGCTGCGCATCTCGTCGACCCCCAGGACGTCGGCGCACCGGAGACTCCTCTCAAGGCTGCTCTCCGCGTCGGCGAAGCGGCCCAGCAAGCACAGGATGTACCCGCGCATGATGTGCGCCTTCACCCGACCGCGGAGAAAGTGGGTGTGGGCCGGCAACCGCCTCCGGTGGGCGGCGCTGACGCTGGTGTAGGCCGGCAGCTCCTCCATGACACGACAGGCCTTGTCCGCCAGCATGAGCGCGTCGCGTCGCTGCCCGCATGTGGCAGCAACCGCACCAGTGCAGCACCAGAAGTGCGCGTTGACGAACGGGTGATGCTGGAGAACGGTCCCCGCCTCCTCGACAAGGCGCTGGAGCTCGGCCAGGCAGGCCCGCTGGCGGCCCGATCGCCCAAGGAAGTCGGCACGATGAGGACGCACGAAGCACACGGTAAACAAGCTCGAGGTGGCGGGGGCGACGGCGGCGTCGATAGCCACCGCCTCCCCAGCAACACCCTCCGCATCCATCGTGGTGGCGGTGGTGGCGGCGGCTGTGGAGCCCTCAAGAAAGAAGGAGGCGAGTAGCTCCTCGTGGTGAGGGGTGAGGAGAGAAGAGTAGTTGTGCGTGCTGGGCAGCGAGAGAACCGCGCTGACTGTGCCCCGCAGCATCTGCAGGCCCGAGAGCTGGCACATGCGCTGCACGATCGGCACCGTGCACTCGCGCAGCACTGCGGACAGGGGAGCAGCAAGCAGCATCACCATCCCTTCGCTGGGTTGCTCGCCTCCGTTGCCCACCTCGCTTGCTAGGGACCCGCTGCTGCTGCTGCTGTTGCCACGGCAAGATGCACCCTTCTTGGCTGCGTCGGTGCCGACGCCGTTTGACGGGGAGCAGCAGTTCTTCAGCGGCGGTGTGCGTGTGGCTGGGGTGTCCAGGAGGAACATTTGGGCGATGTGGGGCAGTAGGCCATCGACGAAGCGGTCCGGGGGCGGGTCAATGAGGGAGGCGACGGTGCGTGTCAGGTACGCGCTCACCACACGAAGCGTCCCGGGGCTGCTATCCAGGCTCATCTGCTGGAACATCACCGCCCTCACCGTGCGGGCGAGCATCTCCGTGGCGACGAGGCGGAAGAGGGGCTCGTGGCTGGCGCTGACATCCTCCTTTGGCGTGAGGTGGAGCGACAGCGCGATGTGGCCGAGCAAGCAGACATTCAGGCCGTGTGCGTGGAGCAGCTCCACCAGTCTCTCGCCACGCCGATGCTCCACCACATGGAGAGCGGGAGCCAGCAGAGTGTGGGCACCTTGGATGTCCGCCTGGTAGAGGTGGGCGGGTGCCACACACTCGCCAATGTGCTGCGGGGGATGCCGGACCATGTGGAACCAGCGCCGCAAGGGGACCGCGCGGTGGGTGGGGACGGCCAGGGGCGGCACAAGACCGAGAGGGTTCATCACGTAAAGCCGCTCATCCAGGCCCTCCACCACCTCCACACCGATGATCTTCCTCTGGGCCGAACAGCCTTCAGGGGGCTCTCCTCCCTCCCCTAGCTGCTGCTGGCTCCGTAAGTCGTGTGGGGTGGCCGCCTCCTCACCGCTTGCGCCACTACCAGCATCTCCCGTTTCTGTCGAGGGCCCGTACGTTGGCAGCAGGTTCAAGGCGCCTACCACAAAGTCCAGTGCTTGCCGAGTCGGCTCGTGCAACGCGTCGTCGGGCAGGCCATCGCCTCGGTGGACAATGGGCAGTTCGCCAGGCCCGGCGCCCATGCCGACGCCGCCGCACCCGACGCGGGAACGGATGGGAACGAGCGCCTGCACAGAGATGCCAATGTTCAAACGGCGAAACGTCGCTGTGAGGGGTGCGAATAGCCAGGGTGACCTGGTCTCCATAAATGCAGCGAAGCACCGCTGCATGTTCTGCGCGAGTTTCGCATCGCGCCACACCCGCAGCACCACGTTGCCGTACCGAGAGCACCCCATAGCCGCCAGCGGCGCGCGTGCGAAGTTGCTGGGTGCGGTACCACGGCCGCCGCCACGCATCGCCGACTCGGGTGCCTCCATTGCCTCCAAGCCGCCTTTCCAGTTGCCCTCGGCAAGGACCCTGTCCACCAACTCCTGGCAGTACGCCTCGAACTCTCGCAGCAGCACCCGCACCCGCTCCACGTAGCCGGTGCTGCTGCGCGTCTGAATCTCCAACATCTCCGCCCACAGCGTCTGGAACTCGTCGTTCCAGTCCCTGGCCCCTGGGTCGATGGACCACTCGCGGCAGCAGAGAAGAAACGGCACGTGCGCCGACAGGAGGGACGAGGGCAGGACCACAGGAGAGGAGGAGACGGACGGGGCGAGAAGGCCGCCTTCGCTCCCTCGCGCACCGTCGCAGGAGCGCGCGCTGTGGCACGTGACTAGGGCTGGGAGAGACGGAGTCGACGACTCGGTCGTTGGGGGTGGGGATGGCGAGGCGGTCGCTCGCGAGGCGGTCACAGAGTCTTCCCTAAGCGTGAGCTCTGTGTTGTCTCGGGACGACGCCGCGCCAGCGTCGCTCTTCGCAGCTCTGTGAAGGGCACTGGGTGGCTTTTTGACGCGGACGCTGCCCATACCGCCACCGGCGGGAAACCCTAGCGATGGAACTGTTGGGGGTGGCGTGTGCTCGCGCCTAGTCCCGGACTTCCTTGTCGACTCGCGCGACGACAGCTTCCACTGAGCGGTTGCGTCGCTGCCCTCCATGCCCAGTGAACGGATGAGTGTACCGTCGTCGCCCCTCGGATGCCCTCCTACTGGATGAGGCATTGTTCTCGTCTGGACTCCTCCACCAGTCGGTTTGCTGCGGAGCCCAACGGCGCTGCTACCCACCACCCGATTTCACCACCCTCAATGAAGGGGCAAGAAGGAGTTTGAATGAGTATATATGGAGAATGTGAAAGAGATGAGAAATGATGGTACTCCCTCGCGGCGCACTCGCAGCGCCACTGACAGAGAAGAGCTTTGGAAGGACAATGGCAATAACTGTGTGCGTGTGTGCGTGTGTGCGTGTGTGCGTGTGTGTGTGCTAGCACAGTAGTAGCAAGGCTGCTGCACGGCTTCTCCTTCTCTAACACGTCTGACGGGGAAGTGGCAGCGTGAGAGATGGAAGAATACCTCACGTCAACCGCGAGCTTCAGAGGGAGAAGAGAGAGAGAGAGTGGAGAGAAAGAAGTGAAGATGGCACGCGGGGGCCCATGACGGGATGTTCGCTCGCCCATTGTATCCGTTGGCGCGCTACCCCTCCATTCCGACCACTGACGAGTCATGCAAGTGCCCCTCCCCAGCCAGCAAGGTCACCTGCTGCACCTCTCCGCCGCTCCTCCTGTTGCCGTTGGCCTCCCTTTTTC